>CM038147.1:294890035-295181227 GCA_021437245.1 Aegilops speltoides
CCGGACTCGATCGGACGATCCGCTAATCGTCCAAGGCAACAGAACCTCCACGCCAAGCCGGATCATCAGCACCCGGCCGGATCATCCGGATCCCGCCTCGACATCCGGACCACCACCGGACGTCCGCCCTCTTGCCGCCACCAGCGAGAGCACCCGACCATCCGGCCCCCACTCGGATCATCCGGACCAGCCCGGATCATCTGAGACCAGCCCGGATCATCCGGACCGCCGCCCTGATCGTCCGGCGAAGGCTCAGCAGGTGTTAGGCTGAGCCCATGTACCCCTTCGCCCTGCACTCTATATAGGACCCCTCTCCTCACTTTGAGACTTAGCATTGGTTTAGCTCATATTTTGTGTGAGAGCTTTGCTCATCCACGGTATTTCTCCACGGAGACCAAGACCTCCGCCTAGGAGAAGATCCATCGGATTCAAGACCCCTATAAGGGAAGATCCTCGTGGATTCAAGGCCTCCTCCGGAGAAGAACGGTTACCTTTGTATCTTTCCCTTGTTGATTTTGGACCATGTATCACTCGTGCTTCGATGATCTAGACCTTGTGTGATTGATCTCTTGTCGGTTGAGTGTCTCTCTCTCGCTCGTCCCGTGATTTCCTCTCGCTTTTTCTACGCGTTCCTCGTGTTCCTTAAAGAGGATCCCCTCCAAACGTGAAAGATCGGCGAATTAGGGTTCCACCTACATCGATCTACCAAGTAATAAGGAACATGCTTGCATAGGTACCACATCACAATCAACATAATCAGCATATGTAGAGATACTAAAATGCACACGAACAAGTCGTGTTACCTTAACCTTGCCGCTGTTGTTGAACCATTGGATGTAGTAAGGATGTGGATGTGGTCTTGGGGTGAGAGATAGCTTCTCCACCATCTCCATGCTAGCCAAGTTGTTGCAGCTCCTCCATCTATGATGGACATAAATAGAACGTTCCTTCACAACTCCTTTGTATGGAACAAATTATGCCTCTGATTTTGCTCAGCTGTGTAACTTTGCACACTCAAAACACGTTGAGCAACTAAACATTCATACTTGTCAAGCATCTTCAGCAACCATGTATTGTGTCTCATGATCAGAATCATCTCCACCGTGTTCCTCATGTGTAATAAGAGCCAAAGTCTCCTCATCATAGTCCCTAGCGGACTCATACCCACCATCCTCAGAGAGCAATCATCACCGCTGAGATTTGCATTCTCTCGCCAAAATGTCCTCTTCCCTTACAACGACGACATATAATATCACTTGTGTGCCTGTTGGCGCCATGGAAGAAGAAGAACTGTGCAGGCCGGCTGGTGTGCTCTTGGCGAGATAGTGGTGGTTGTGCACCGCTTTCTTGTATCCGGTTGCGGTGGCTTTGAAGGAGGTGATGGTGCGGTGGAAGTAGATGATGCGCGTGGTGTCCATGATGAAGGTCGACCTGCTAAAAGAAAAGTTAGTGTAGCGTCAATGCACTTCGATCCTGCACTTCACGTTCACTTTACAAGCAAGATGGAATAAGCAGAGTGATATTATTATAATCCTTATAGTCTAGAATGGTCTGAATCTCTATTTAATCCACCCGTAAAGCGTTTGCAAGCATAGCTTCATTCTCCTCAACAATACACATCTAATCAAGCCGTTTGTAATTCCGATAATATTCTTCTACAGAATTTTTCCCTTGTCTTAAGCGCTGCAATTTTGAAGTAATTCACGTTGATAATATGGTGGAACCCAACGAGCGCATAGCAGTTTTCAAAGCAGCCCAAGTAGCTGGAACAGGATATAATCTACAATGTTCAGACCACCAAACACATGCAAAGCTAGTGAAAGCACAAACAAAGCAGAGGAACACGTCTCTCCTCGTGATATTGTAAACATGTAAATCGTTGTTCAGTTTCTAACTCCCAAGTAAGATATATATCGGAACATATCTACCCTCAAATGGTGGAATATTCAATTTCAGTTTAGGGAGATGGTCATGATCTGCGTACTGAGGGGAGCCCTAACATTGCATTATTTGCATGTGGGCGACCTGGTGGATGTGGTGCTGGTGGTTGCGTGATTCGATGTTGATGAACCTCATCCTCGTAATCGCCCACATACTCATCATCCTCCTCGGTACCAGAAGAGCAAGAGTAGCAGAGCCAAGGAAGCTTCAACAGCGATAGCAATGGCCCTGAATTTTGTCTGGCTCAATAGGAACACGCTGAGCTCGTCCATACTGATGATTCGGAAGAGGCGAAGTTGTTGTCATTGCGGGAGTGCGATAGGTGCAGCCGGTGGTTGTGGAAAGCGAGCAATTCATCAAACTTGCTATCAAGCTTTGTTTCAAACATCTTCTCAATGCCATCTATCTTCTCCATGGCCTCGTCAAATCTGTTTAGCACATCTTGCACCTGTCCACTCATCATTTGCTGAAATTTATCATGTAGTGTTTGTTTGTCAGGTTCTCCCAATCAGTCTCATCGGCTTGTGATCCTACCATGGTTAGCAGCAAATAGAAACACACAAGAATATGATCCTACAGACTACTAAGAAGTGGTGGTGGTGTATCACAAACCCGTCAAGCAAATCTCAAATTCTTACCAGTTCTTACCCAGCAAAGAGGCGGTGATCGGCAACCGTTGTAGTCAAAACTCAAAGCTTGAATAGGCGATTACGAGGAGAGTCCAACGCATACGGCGTACATGTATGTGGAGCTGGGAAGGCTTATAATATGGTAGCAAAAGGGTCAGCAATAATCAATTGAGAGATGCAAAAGTTGAATAAACGCTCAACGACGGTCTTTCGTGCTGGTCCTAGGCTAGACTGTATTTAGAATCTGAGCCTAGAACACCAACAAAATCACGGCGCGACACGTAAACAAGGGAGGAGCACACTCTGAATTTTTTCGCGCTTTTTTTCGCTGCTTTTTTTTTGCGCTGCTCTTTTTTTTAGAAAAATCACTATAATGGCGAGTGTCTCAAAACTCTTCCGAGTCAAATGACGGGGATGGGCACGAAATTTTTCGACCAATTTTTTTTTGACTGCTGGACCTAAAAGCTGGAAGCGGGTCAAAAAAACTTTCTAACGCGGCGATTGTCTCAATACGCTTAGAAACACCTAAAATAGGATAGCGGAAAATTTTTTGTCCCGTGCGCTTTTGGAAAATTTTGGGCCTAAGCGGAGGGTGGTTTCGGACTCGACATAGCTGCAACCCGCATTTCGTTTGTCTTCAATGACCGAGACAAAGCGTCCGAGAATCCCACCTTGATCAATAAAGCTTTCCTCTTATATTCGCAATATCAAGATTGCAATCTCGGTTTCTTGCTTGTTCTTCGTTTGCTCGCAGGAAATAGACCTCGTGGTCGTTGATCGTGCTCGGCGTGGTCAATAACCTCTCGGAGTTGGTTTAGCGATTGCTAAAGCGCGATGTCTTCGAGACGTTAAGTAGTCGGATCGTCAAAGTCGACTTCCACCAAAGCGAAATCCACCATCTCATTGAAAGACAGGACACCTTTGCCTCTATCAAGTGGTATCGATTTCCGAGTTGCTCGGTGAGATTTTACAGTTTGTAGTTTAGATCGAGTCTGTTCTTCATACCTACAGTCCACGAAAAAGCCACAAAAAATTAGGGTTATTTCATCATCTCGAACCAATGCGAGCCTTTGCATAATCTTTTACAGTATTTGCGTTGTTGAATTTGCGGTTGCATCGTCGTGTCTAGTTGCTGGTCTTAGAGTCTAGTCTTTTAGAGTTTGAGTTCTGGTCATAAGTTGTCACGCCGCCGCTTGCCATCATCATCGCCCTGCCATCTACCACCACCGCTTATCCGCCACGCTTTGAATCAGTATGATATACCACCACGCTGCCATATCCTACCACCATATATCCACCACCAATCCGAAGTTCCTTGCATATTAGGTTTGTTTTGGGATCCATCTAATTTCCGATTCGTGTTTCCTTATGCGAGTAGGTTTTGGATTCATGCAATCTTTTGCCGTCCAGTGAAGAGGTTGGTTTCCAAAAAAAAAGTCCGAAACCACCCTCGTTTAGGCCCAAAATTTTCAACGTCTGGGACAAAAAATTTCTAGCTATCCTATTTTTAGGTGTTTCTAAGCGATTGAGACAGTCCCGTTATAGAAAGTTTTTTTGACCCGTTTCAGTTTTGGGTCGAGCGAATAAAAAAAAAATTTGGTCGAAAAAATTTCGTGCCCATTTTGTCGATTTGACTTGGGAAGAGTTTTGAGACACTCGCCATTATAGTGATTTTTCGCAAAAAAAAAGCAGCAAAAAAAAAGAGGAGCTAATTGTTTTTCAGAGTGTGCTTTTCCCTTGTTTACGCAGGCGCCGTGATTTTGTTAGTGTTCTAGGCTCGCGTCTCTAGCACGGTCTAGCCTAGGACCACCACAAGATACCGTCGTTGAGTGTTTATTCAACTTTGCATCTCTGAATTGATTATTGCTGACCTTTTTTGCTACCATATTATAAGCCTTCCCAGCTCCACATACATCTCGTCGATGCGTTTGATTCTCCCCTGTAATCGCTATATCCAAGCTTTGAGAGTTTTGACTACAACGGTTGCGATCACCACCGCTGTTGGGTAAGAACTGGTAAGAATTTGAGATTTGCTTGACGGGTTTGTGATACACCACTTCATTAGTAGTCTGTAGGATCATATTCTTGTGTGTTTCTATTTCTTGCTAACCATGGTAGGATCACAAGCCGATGAGACTGATTGGGAGAACGTGACGAACAAACAGCTACATGATAAATTTCAGCAAATGATGAGTGGACAGGTGCAAGATGTGCTAAACAGATTTGTGAGGCCATGGAGAAGATAGATGGCATTGAGAAGGCGTTTGAAACAAAGATTGATAGCAAGTTTAATGAATTGCTCGCGTGTCTTCCACAACCACCGCATGGCTGCACCTATCGCACCTCTGAACGACAACAACTTCGCCCCTTCGAATCGGTATGGGCCAGAGCTCGGCGTGTTCCTATTGAGCAGGACAAACTTCCGTGCGCTGCCACTGCTGTTGGTGCTTCTTTGGCTCCTGCCACTGCTGCTGCTGGTACCGAGGAGGATGATGAGTATCTTGCGGGCGATTATGAGGATGAGGTTGATCAACATCAGAACTCGTGCGACCACCAGCACCACCACCACCAGGTCGACCTCGGTATTTATTCGTAATGGTAGGCCTGCACCACCACCTCAGTGCGAGATGATGTCCATATTCCTAAACTGAAATTGAATATTCCACCATTTGAGGGTAGATATGTTCACGATATATATCTTACTTGGGAGTTAGAGCTGAACAACGTTTTCATATTTACAATATCCCGAGGAGGCAGGTTCTTCTGCTGTTTGTGCTTTCACTAGTTTTCCATGTGTATGGTGGTCGAACATTGTAGATTATATCCTATTCCCGCTACTTGGGCTGCTTTGAAAACTGCTATGCGTGCTCGTTGGGTTCGACCATATTATCAGCGTGAATTGCTTCAAAAATTGCAGCGTTTAGGACAAGGAAAAATTACGTAGAAGAATATTATCGTGAATTACAAACCGGCATGATTAGATGTGGTATTGTTGAGGAGAATGAAGCTATGCTTGCACGTTTTATAGGTGGATTAAATAGAGATTCAGACCATTCTAGAGTATAAGGGTATACTAATATCACTCGTTTATTCCATCTTGCTTGTAAAGCTGAGCGTGAAGTCTTGAGGATCGACAAGCATTGGCCGAACTAACTTTTTCTGCAGGTCGACTTTCATCATGGACACGCGTGCATCCTCTACTTCCACTACACCAGCACCTCCATCAGCTGCTACCTCGGCCGTGATACAAGAAAGGTGCACAACCCCACTATCGCCAAGAGTGCACCTGCCAGGCCCTACAGGCTCTTCTTCTTCCATGGCATCAAGCTGAGCACAGCGGTGATATTATTTGTTGATGAGGACATGAGTACCTTGTATATGACCAAAATATTGCATACATGCATATTTGTCGGTGATTTCTAGTGCAAACTATTCAATAATCTATTTATGTTATCCGAACAAAAATACTTCACACACTTTTGTGTTTTGTCTAATTGCAGGTGTATGGGACATTTGTACAATACACATATGAAGATAAGGAAGAAAGAGATGTTTATTTGCTGTTCAAAAAGTCCTCTCACGTCACTTTTGGCCCAAGAGAAGATAGAGTCCAAGTCTCTCACGTTCGGATTCAGATTCGGACTGCATGACATACGACTCAAAAGCGTCAACAACTTTTCATACGGACTCGAATTGGGTGATTTTTTTGTTGGAAAGTAGATTTCATGCTCTTTCCGGCACAATTGAATCACCTTAAAAAGCCGTCCGGGCGTTGAGTTATGGACGAAACAATCGACGCTGCACAGAATCCGAGTCAAACTACAAGTCCAAAGGTGTTACGTCACCTCCACTTGGGCCCATTGGCCTTGTACGACCTAGGGTTAGTTTTAGGCTGCCTTGGGGCGTTCTCCACCTCCTTGGCCGCCACCCTTGCTCCTATATAAGTAGATCCATCTAGTAGCTTTTTCCTTGGGATTTGTTTAGTTAAAAGTTAGCCATTGCAACCTTCGTACTTCGTTTGTGTCCAATGACCAGACCAAGACCGCTTACGGATCCCCACCTTTATCAATACTTCATACATACTACGCAATATTCAGATTGCTTTTATCATATTCTTGCTTGTTCTTGATTGCTTGCGAGGAATAGACCTTCGTGGTCGTTGATTGTGCTCGGCGTGGTCAATAACCTCTCGGAGTTGGTTTAGCGATTGCTAAGGCTTAACGTCGTGCACGTTTGTAGTCGGATCGTCAAAGTCGTCTCCACCAAATCGATAGTTATCATCTCATCGAAGATCGGGACACCCGCCTCTATCAAGTGGTATCAGTTTTCAGGTTGCTCGGTGAGAATTTCCAGTTTTCCTATATTAGATTTATTTTCTTACCTATTGTCCAAGAAAAAGCCACAAAAATAGTTAGATCTATTCACCCTTTGTCCAAGCCACTCGAGCCTTTGCAATTTTCTTTTCATTGGTTGCATTATTGAATTATCGGTTGCATCGTCGTGTCGAGTTCTGGTCTTAGTGTCTAGTTCCTTTAGAGTTTGAGTTACTGTTCACATTAGTCACGCCGCCGCTGCATCATTATCCTTCCGCTGTCCACCATCCCATCTATTAATTTCCACCACGTACTCTACGCTGTTCATTGTCATAATCATAGTTGAGCTCATTCACATCTTACTTTGATTCAATGCATCTTATCTGGTTTGTCTTGGAAAGAGGAGAAAAAAAGAGAAAAAAAGAGAGAAAAAGGAAAGAAAAAAAAAAAGAGAGAAGAAAAAAAAAAACGTGAGAAAAAAAAAAGAAGAAAAAATCGGATCTATCTAGAATCAATCTCGTACTGAATTCGGATTAGAATCTGTTTTATGCTTGATCATAAAACAGGTGTATCTTCCTCATAACGAAGTCCGTTTTGACTCTATGAGTACTCAAATTGAAGCTAGCGACGAGCGCATGTAAATAGTTGCAGAAGCTAGTTCAATATTTGACACCTCAAAATCTGTTTCTAAATAGGTCTTTTGCCCTCCGAGTTCGTGAACACAGCTTGTTCCAATTTTTCAGGCCAGTTTAGAATTCTTTGACTCCTAATATCAACTCGAATTGAGTGATTCTTTTTGCATTGGAAAGCTTGAGTTAGTAGCATTCTTTGAAAGAATTTATCAGAAAATTGGCTCAAACTTTTCAAGAGGAAAGTTGGAGAGAGAGTTGTTGTATGTCACCGCTTGGTAGTTGTTTTCATCATTATCTTCACTACCATTGTGATCTTCACTTATATCTTGCTGTCAAGAGCTACTTAGTATCCTGCATTGATGCTAGTTGTTCTACGCCGTGACCTCATTAGTGTTCTAGGCTCGCGTCTCTAGTCCGGTCTAGCCTAGGACCAGCAGATCCGTCGTTGAGCGTTTATTCAACATTGCATCTCTGAATTGATTATTGCTAATCTTTTGCTACCATATATAGCCAACCCAGCTCCACATATTTCTACATCGTGTATATACGTTCCCTCAGCAATCGCTTTACACAATCTTCGAGTTATTTGACATCGCTGGTTGCCTGTCACCGCCGCATGGTAAGAACTTGTAAGATATTGATATTTGCTTTCTTGTGAGCACTTTACAACCACATCCTAGTAGTTCATAGGAACATTATTCTCGAATTTTTTCTTGTTTCTACTAATCATGACAGTTCGGAGATAGAAGTTCTTGGACGACGGACACATCTTCACCATCACGAGAGTTGGGACAACACACACAACCACATGGTCAGTTATCTCTTTACCGTCATTTGAGGGTAGATTTAATCCTGCTATTTATCTAGCTTGGGAGTTTGAAGTAGAACAAGTTTTAGTAACCATGACTTTTCTCGAACTTGAGCGAGTACGAGCTGCCACTAGAGCATTTCTGGTTTTGCTTCAGTTTGGTGGAGTGTGCATTGTAAGAAAAATATTGATAACCAACCCACAACTTGGAAAGATTTGAAATATGTAATGAGACAACATTTTTCCCTCCTTACTATCGCCGTGAATTGCCGCAAATTTGAACAATTTAAACAAGGCAACAACACTGTCCATGCTTACTACAAAGAGTTCAAATCTTATATGCATCATTGTGACATAGAAGAATCTAAGGATGATACAATGAATAGATTTTTGGTGGTTTGAACCATGATATTGAGCAAGATTTCATATATTCCTCGTTGCATTCTTGGTATGTATGTTCGTGCTTGTACCTTTGAGAGACGATTCTGAGGAGGATGCATTGGGTGACTACAACAACTACTATTTCAGTTCATGCTCACCACCGCGGTTGGTTCCTCCACCGTTGCACCTACTAGAGCAGCCCACCTCGGATTGTGCGCGACATCATCTCAAGAGTATGGTGCGTTGTCTACGTCTCTACCTACATCAGCTCGCCTTTGTGACAAGGTAACAAAAGGTATTGATGATATAACTTCACATGAGAATGATGCATCCTAGTTAACTTGAATACATCATGTGTTGAGCTACCCACTACTTTGATCACACCACCTATTTTAGAGGATTATGTTGATAATTTGACTTTGCCATGTGATCAAACAACTGAAATACCAACAATTTTGAGAGCACCAATTGAATTAACTGTTGATGCAAAAGAATCAATGTTTAATCGTTTGATATGACCTCTAATCTTGGTGATGATTCTGTCGAATGACTCATTGCATGTTTGCTTATCTAAGCATGTTGTAGCATGTAAATTCGATTCAAATAAGGTTTATTCACCAATGTTGGGATGGTTTAATGATGAACATTGTCAATCTTTTGAAATAAATAAGAGCTTCACTTATATGTGCAAACTGAGTCGCAATATTTTCATGCCTTCTAGCTCTTGTGCTAATTTGTTGGCTTTAGATTTTATGAACTATGCAAGTTACTCATCTATTCATGTGTCATATATGCAAAAATCAAGTGAAGTAAAAATGGATGACGTATACATATACAACATGTACACCTTGTCTCTTTTGTTAGCCACATTTCAGATTAAGCAACGCCGAGGACGGCTTTATTTTCAAAAAGGGGAGGATGATGAGGACATGAGTACCTTGTATATGACCAAAAATATTGCATACATGCATATTTGTCAGGTGATTTCTAGTGCAAACTATTCAATAATCTATTTATGTTATCCAGAACAAAAATACTTCACACACTTTTGTGTTTTGTCTAATTGCAGGTGTATGGGACATTTGTACAATACACATATGAAGATAAGGAAGAAAGAGATGTTTATTTGCTGTTCAAAAAGTCCTCTCACGTCACTTTTGGCCCAAGAGAAGATAGAGTCCAAGTCTCTCACGTTCGGATTCAGATTCGGACTGCACGAGACATACCGACTCAAAACGTCAACAACTTTTTCATACGGACTCGAATTGGGTGATTTTTTGTTGGAAAGTAGATTTCATGCTCTTTCCAGACAATTGAATCACCTTAAAAGCCGTCCGAGCGTTGAGTTATGGACGAAACAATCTGACGCTGCACTGAATCCGAGTCAAACCACAAGTCCAAAGGTGTTACGTCACCTCCACTTGGGCCCATTGGCCTTGTACGACCTAGGTTAGTTTTAGGCTGCCTTGGGACGTTCTCCCACCTCCTTGGCCGCCACCCTTGCTCCTATATAAGTAGATCCATCTAGTAGCTTTTTCCTTGGGATTTGTTTAGTTAAAGTTAGCCATTGCAACTTCGTACTTCGCTTGTGTCCAAGGACCAGACCAAGACCGCTTACGGATCCCCACCTTTATCAATACATCATACATACCGCAATATTCAGATTGCTTTTATCATATTCTTGCTTGTTCTTCGATTGCTTGCAGGAATAGACCTTCGTGGTCGTTGATTGTGCTCCGCGTGGTCAATAACCTCTCGGAGTTGGTTTAGCGATTGCTAAGGCGCAACGTCGTGCACGTTTGTAGTCGGATCGTCAAAGTCGTCTCCACCAAATCGATAGTTATCATCTCATCGAAAGATCGGGACACCCCGCCTCTATCATTTGTCGTCATTTTAAGGGAAGAGGTCATTATGCGAGAGAATGCAAATCTCAACGTGTGATGATTGCTACTGAGGATGGTGGGTATGAGTCCGCTAGTGACTATGATGAGGAGACGTTGGCTCTTATTACACATGAAGAACACGGTGGAGATGATTCTCGATCATGAGACGCAATACATGGCTCTGAAGACGCCGACAGTATGAATGTTTAGTTGCTCAACGTGTTTTGAGTGTGCAGGTCACACAAGCTGAGCAAAATCAGAGGCACAATTTGTTCCATACCAAGGGAGTTGTGAAGGAACGTTCTGTGCGTGTCATCATAGACGGAGGGAGCTGCAACAACTTGGCTAGCATGGAGATGGTCGAGAAGTTATCTCTCACCACAAGACCACATCCACATCCTTACTACATCCAATGGTTTAACAACAGCGGCAAGGTTAAGGTAACACGTACTGTTCGTGTGCATTTTAGTATCTCTACATATGCTGATTATGTTGATTGTGATGTGGTACCTATGCAAGCATGTTCCTTATTACTTGGTCGACCATGGCAACTTGATAAAAATTCTGTACACCATGGTAGAAACAATCAGTATACTCTTGTTCATAAGGATAAAAATATTACTTTGCTTCCTATGACTCCTGAGTCCATTTTCGAAGATGATATTAATAGAGCTAATAAAGCAAAACAGGAGAAAAATCAGAGTGAAAATCAGATTATGGCAAAAGAATTTGAGCAACATATGAAGCCTCATAGTAAACCATCTAGTGTTGCTTCTGAAATTAAATTGAAAAGTGCATGTTTACTTGCCACTAAATCTGATATTGATGAGCTAGATTTTAGCAAATCAGTTTGCTATGCTTTTGTGTGCAAAGAGGCATTATTTTCATTCGAGGACGTGCCTTCCTCTTTGCCTCCTGCTGTCACTAATATTTTGCAGAGTTCACGACGTCTTTCCACAAGACGTGCCACCGGATTACCGCCTATTCGAGGGATTGAGCATCAGATTGACTTAATTCCCGGTGCTTCACTGCCAAACCGTGCGCCATACCGTACCAATCCAGAGGAGACGAAGGAGATTATGCATCAAGTACAAGAGCTTCTCGACAAAGGTTATATACGCGAATCCCTTAGTCCTTGTGCTGTTCATATTATTCTAGTACCGAAAAGGATGGTACATCGCGTATGTGTGTTGATTGTAGAGGCATTAATAATATTACTATTCGTTATCGTCATTCTATTCCTAGGCTAGATGATATGCTTGATGAATTGAGTGGCTCTACAATATTCTCCAAAGTTGATTTATGAGTGGATACCATCAAATTCGTATGAAATTGGGGGATGAATGGAAAACAGCATTTAAAACTAAGTTTGGATTATATGAGTGGTTAGTCATGCCTTTTGGGTTAACTAATGCACCTAGTACTTTCATGAGATTAATGAACGAAGTTTTACGTGCTTTCATTGGACGATTTGTGGTAGTTTACTTTGATGACATATTGATTTATAGCAGATCTTTGGAGGAACATGAACATTTACGTGCTGTTTTTATTGCTCTACGTGATGCACGTTTGTTTGGTAACCTTGGGAAGTGCACCTTTTGCACCGACCGAGTGTCTTTTCTTGGCTATGTTGTTACTCCACAGGGAATTGAAGTTTATAAAGCCAAGATTGAAGCTATTGAGAGTTGGCCGCAGCCCAAAACGGTCACACAAGTGAGGAGTTTTCTTGGCCTAGCTGAATTCTATAGGCGTTTTGTGAGAGATTTCAGCACCATTGCTGCACCTCTCAATGAGCTTACAAAGAAGGATGTGCCTTTTGTTTGGGGTACCGAACAGGAAGAAGCCTTCACGGTATTGAAAGATAAGTTGACACATGCTCCTTTACTCCAACTTCCTGATTTTAATAAGACTTTTGAGCTTGAATGTGATGCTAGTGGAATTGGATTAGGAGGTGTGTTATTACAAGATGGCAAACCTGTTGCATACTTTTCTGAAAAATTGAGTGGGCCTAGTCTGAATTACTCTACTTATGATAAAGAATTATATGCTCTTGTTCGGACTTTAGAAACATGGCAACATTATTTATGGTCCAAAGAATTTGTTATACATTCTGATCATGAATCTTTGAAACATATTAAAAGTCAAGCTAAACTGAATCGTAGACATGCTAAATGGGTTGAATTCATTGAGACTTTCACTTATGTCATTAAACACAAGAAGGGTAAAGAAAATGTTATTGCTGATGCATTGTCTAAATCGCTATACTATGCTTTCACAACTTGACTTCAAAATATTTGGTTTGGAGACCATCAAAGATAAATATGTGCATGATGCTGATTTTAAAGATGTATTGCAGAATTGTAAAGAAGGAAGAACATGGAACAAGTTTGTCGTTAATGATGGATTTGTGTTCCGTGCTAACAAGCTATGCATTCCAGCTAGCTCCGTTCATCTTTTGTTGTTGCAGGAGGCGCATGGAGGACTAATGGGACACTTTGGCGTGAAGAAGACGGAGGACGTACTTGCTACACATTTCTTTTGGCCAAAGATGAGACGGGATGTTGAGCGTTTTATTGCTCGCTGCACTACATGTCAAAAAGCTAAGTTACGACTCAATCATCATGGTTTATATATGCCTTTGCCTGTACCTAGTGTTCCTTGGGAGGATATATCTATGGACTTTGTTTTAGGTTTACCTAGAACAAAGAAGGGGAGGGATAGCATATTTGTTGTCGTGGATAGATTCTCGAAAATGGCACACTTTATACCATGTCATAAAAGCGATGATGCTGTCAATGTTGCTGATTTGTTCTTTCGTGAAATAATTCGCTTGCATGGTGTGCCAAATACTATTGTTTCAGATCATGATACTAAATTTCTTAGCCACTTTTGGAGATGTTTATGGGCTAAGTTGGGGACTAAACTGCTTTTTAGTACTACTTGTCACCCCCAAACTGATGGACAAACTGAAGTAGTCAATAGAACATTGTCTACTATGCTTAGGGCTGTTCTAAAGAATAATAAGAAAATGTGGGAGGAATGCTTGCCTCATATTGAATTTGCTTATAATCGTTCATTGCATTCTACTACTAAGATGTGCCCTTTTGAAGTTGTGTATGGTTTCCTACCTCGTGCACCTATTGATTTGTTGCCTCTTCCATCTTCGGAGAAGGTTAATTTTGATGCTAAAGAACGTGCTGAATTGATTTGAAAAATGCATGAGTTAACTAAGGAAAACATTGAGCGTATGAATGCTAAATATAAACTTGCTGGAGATAAGGGTAGAAAACATGTTGTGTTTGCACGGAGATCTTGTTTGGTTACATTTGCGTAAGGATAGATTTCCTGATTTGCGCAAATCAAAGCTAATGCCACGTGCTGCTGGTCCCTTTAAGGTGTTGGAGAAAGTAAATGATAATGCATATAAACTTGAGCTGCCTGCAGATTTTGGGGTTAGTCCCACTTTTAACATTGCAGATTTGAAGCCATATTTGGGTGAGGAAGATGAACTTCCGTCGAGGACGACTTCATTTCAAGAAGGGGAGGATGATGAGGACATCAATACCATTGTTACACCCACAGCCCCTGCTGCTATACATACAGGACCAATTACTAGAGCTCGCGCACGCCAACTAAATTACCAGGTACTTTCATTTCTTGGTAATGATTCTAATGTTCATGAGAATATGATGCTGCCTAAATTGGATACATTTGTTTTGCTTACAAATGAAGGGCCTAGCTTGGAGAAGGATGAACATTGGAGCAAGAACAAGCATGGAGATGATGGCATGCGCAAGGGGGACAAGAACGGAGTTACAAGCGATGATTTCAGGACTTTGAAGCCACCATAATGAGTGCATGAAGCCTTGGACGAAATATACAAGATGCCACTTCATAAATTTCGTCCAGAGGCTATTTTAGGTGCTGCGTCACCTTATTATTGGGCCAGGCCCATGTAATTTTGAAATACATAAGTATAGGCTATTTTTAGAGTCCGTATGTGTGGGGAAACAAGAGATAGGGTTAGTTTCGGACCACTCCACCAAGGGCCACGAAATTCACCCCCTCTTCCTCCATATATAGAGCCCTTAGGGCACCGTTTAGACTTTGGGTTTTGTTTAGATTAAAAGTTCGCCATAGCTGCAACTTCGCGTACTTCGTTTGTGTTCAACGACCAGACAAAGGCGTCACAGAACCCCACCTTGATCAATAAAGCTTTCATCTTATATTCGTAATATCCAGATTGCAATCTCAGTTTCTTGCTTGTTCTTCGTTTGCTCGCAGGAAATAGACCCTCGTGGTCAGGTTGATCGTGCTCCGGCGTGGTCAATAACCTCTCGGAGTTGGTTTAGCGATTGCTAAGGCGCGACGTCTTCGCACGTTCGTAGTCGGATCGTCAAAGTCGACTTCCACCAAAGCGAAATCCACCATCTCATTGAAAGACGAGACACCTTTGCCTCTATCAGAACTTTTAATCTAAACAAAACCCAAAGTCTAAACGACGCCCTAAGGGGTGTATATATGGGGGAAAAGGAGGGAATTTCGTGGGCCTTGAGGGTGGGGTCCGAAACCAACCCTAACTCTTGTTTCCCCACACATACGGACTCTAAAAATAGCCTATGCTTAAGTATTTCGAAATTACATGGGCCTGGCCCAATAATAAGGTGACGCAGCACCTAGAATAGCCTATGGACGAATATTATGAAGTGGCATCTTGTATGTTTCGTCCAAGGCTTCATGCACTCCTTATGGTGGCTTCAAAGTCCTGAAATCATCACTTGTAACTCCATTCTTGATCCCTTAGCATGCCATCAACTCCATGCGTGTTCTTGCTCCAATGTTCATCCTTCTCCAAGCTAGGCCCTTCATTTGTAAGCAAAACAAATGTATCCAATTTAGGCAGCATCATATTCTCATGAACATTAGAATCATTACCAAGAAACGAAAGTACCTGGTAATTTAATTGGCGTGCGCGAGCTCTAGTAATTGGTCCCGTATATGTAACAGTAGGGGTTGTGGGTGTAACAATGGTATTGATGTCCTCATCAGCTGAAACTTATCATGTAGCTGTTTGTTCGTCAGGTTCTCCCAATAAGTCTCATCGGCTTGTGATCCTACCATGGTTAGCAGCAAATAGAAACACACAAGAATATGATCCTACAGACTACTAAGAAGTGGTGGTGGTGTATCCCAAACCCGTCAAGCAAATCCCAAATTCTTACCAGTTCTTACCCAGCAGCAGGTGGTGATCGGCAACCGTTGTAGTCAAAACTCTCAAAGCTTGGATATAGCGATTACCAGGGAGAATCAAACGCACGACGTAGATGTATGTGGAGCTGGGAAGGCTTATAATATGGTAGCAAAAAAGGTCAGCAATAATCAATTCAGAGATGCAAAGTTGAATAAACGCTCAATGACGATAATGTGCTGGTCCTAGGCTAGACCGTGCTAGAGACGCGAGCCTAGAACACTAACAAAATCACGGCGCTGCACGTAAACAAGGGAAAGGCACACTCTGGAATTTTTTTTGCTCCTTTTTTTGCGTTGCTTTTTTTTTGCGCTGCTCTTTTTTTTTTGCGAAAAAACACTATAATGGCGAGTGTCTCAAAACTCTTCCCAGGTCAAACTGACAGGATGGGCACAAAATTTTTTCGACCAATTTTTTTCGATTGCTGGACCCAAAAAGCTGAAGCGGGTCAAAAAACTTTCTATAACGGCGACTGTCTCAATACGCTTAGAAACACCTAAAAATTGGATAGCCAGAATTTTTTTTGTCAAGTGCGTTTTCGAAAATTTTTGGGCCTAAACGGAGGGTGGTTTTCGGAAAAAAAATTTGGATCCCGAAACTAGATGGATCCCGAAAACAAACCTAATATGCAAGGAACTCGGATTGGTGGTGGATATATGGTGGTAGGATATGGCAGCGGTGGTGGTATATGATAGCGGTGGTGGTATATGGATACGGATTCGAAGCGGTGGCGGATAAGCGGTGGTGGTAGATGGCAAGGGCGATGATGATGGTGCGGCGGCGGCGTGACAACTTATGACCGAACTCAAACTCTAAAAGACTAGTGATGTAGGGTGGAACCCTAATTAAATCGATCTTTCACGTTTGGAGGGATCCTCACGGGAAAACGCGAAGAACACGCGGAAGCACGAAAGGAAATCACGGGAAGAACGAGAGAGACACTCAACCGACAAGAGATCAATCACACAAGGTCTAGATCATCGAAGCATGAGTGATACATGGTCCAAAATCAACAAAGGAAAGATACAAAGGTAGCCGTTCTTCTCCGAGAGGAGGTCTTGAATCCATGAGGGATCTTCCGTATAGGGGTCTTGAATCCGAGGATCTTCTCCTAGACGGAGGTCCTGATCTCCGTGGAGAAGTACCGGTGGATGAGCAAAGGCTCTCACACACAAATATGAGCTAATCCAATGCTAAGTCTCAAAGTGAGGAGATGGGGTCCTATATATAGAGTTTGGGGCGAAGGGGTACATGGGCTCAGCCCAACACGCTGCCAAGTAGGCGCTGGCGGATGATCCGGACGAGGGTCTAGATGATCCGGGCTGGTCCGGATGATCCGGGTGGAGTCCCGGATGAGCCGGAGGGTCGGCTGGTGGTGGCGACGGGCCGGATGTCCGGCTGGAGGTCCGGACGTCCGGGCGGGGTCCGGATGATCTGGGCCTGGGTCCGGATGATCCGGCTTCAGCGTGGAGGTTCTGTTGCCTTCGGTGGAGTTAGCCGGATCGTCCGGACCGGGGTCCGGATCATCCGGGCTCTGTCCGGATCGTCCGGGCCTCTGTCCGGATCGTCCGGCCTCTCTGGTCCTTGTTGCTTTCTCCTCTCCGACTTCACGTATGTCTTCCGCTTCCAATTCTCCTTGCTTCCTAGCCTCTTCATGGTCGACTCCTTGGTGCCTGAGTATGCATAGAGTTTCCGTTTGAGGTAGTAACCATCTCTCATGTGAGTCGAAGGAGAGTTGTGAGAGGAGTGATGTCACCTCGGTTTCAAGAGCTCTTGCACGTGCTCGAGTCATCGGTCCTTGTGGTGTTGTAGGTGTTGATGTAGAGTCCATGGGGATGATGGAAGGATGCTCCGCATCAACTAGACTCTAAGACCAGCAACTAGACACGATGATGCAACCGCAAATTCAACAACGCAAATACAGAAAAGATTATGCAAAGGCTCAGATTGGTTCGGATATGATGAACTAACCCTATTTTTTTGTGGCTTTTTCGTGGACTGTAGGTATGAAGAAGAGACTCGATCTAAACTACGAAAAACTGTAAAATCTCACCGAGCAACCTGGAAATCTGATACCACTTGATAGAGGCAAAGGTGTCCCGTCTTTCGATGAGATGATGGATTTCACTTTGGTGGAAGTCGACTTTGACGATCCGACTACGAACGTGCGAGGACGTCGCGCCTTAGCAATCGCTAAACCAACTCCGAGAGGTTATTGACCACGCCGGAGCACAATCAACCTGACCACGAGGGTCTGTTTCCTGCGAGCAAACGAAGAACAAGCAAGCAATTGAGATTGCAATCTGGATATTGCGAATATAAGATGAAAGCTTTATTGATCAAGATGGGGTTCTGTGACGCCTTTGTCTGGTCGTTGAACACAAACGAAGTACGCGAAGTTGCAGCTATGGCGAACTTTTAATCTAAACAAAACCCAAGGGAAAAGCTACTAGATGGATCTACTTATATAGGAGCAAAGGGTGGCGGCCAAGGAGGTGGGAGGACGTCCCAAGGCAGCCTAAAACTAACCCTAGGTCGTACAAGGCCAATGGGCCCAAGTTGGGGTGACGTAACACCATTGGACTTGTAGTTTGACTCGGATTCTGGTGCAGCGTCAGATTGTTTCGTCCATAGCTCAACGCTCCGGACGTATTTTAAGGTGATTCCAATTGTGCTGGAAAGAGAATGAAATCTACTTTCCAACAAAAAAGAATCACCCAATTCGAGTCCGTATGAAAAAGTTGTTGGCGTTTTGAGTCAGTATGTCTATGCAGTCCGAATCTGAATCCAGAACGTGAGAGACATGGACTCTATCTTCTCTTGGCCCAAAAGTGACGTGAGAAGACTTTTTGAATAGCACCTAAACTTCTCCTTTTCCCTTATCTTCATATGTGGATTGTACAAATGTTCCATACACCTGCAATTAGACAAAACACAAAAGTATGTGAAGTATTTTTGTTCTGGATAATATAAATATATTATTGAATAGTTTGCACTAGAAATCACCTGACAAATATGCATGTATGCAATATTTTTGGTCTTATCCAAGGTAGTCATGTCCTCATCAGATTGGACAGATGTTCACTAAAACGGTCATAATTCTGTCATTCGGAGTCCGTGTCGGACCCATAAGTACTCAAACAGCTCACGGCGAGCGCGCGAATCCAAAAAATACTCCCCGCTTCCTCTAGGAGGCTCGGAGTACCCTCAAATTCAGCGTTAAGCAGGACTTTTTGGCCCTGAATGTCAAAGCACATCATTCCTCGCTGTTTTTCAGACAAGTTTCTGAACCCATTGGCACTTCCTTTTGAAGGAAATTCGAGAGATTATGTTGCTTATAGACATTAGCCCCCCTTGTAGGGACAAACGTACCCTTCTGCAGATGCTCTATGATCTGGGCAATCTCATTTGGCCGTAAATTGAAGAAAATCCTGCCGCTATATGCCTTATTCTCCTTTTTTTCGCACGGATGGCATGCTGTAACTCATGCGCGTGAAAGCCAAGAACAAAAGGGCATTCCTGGCATCAGTCAATATATATGTGGAAACGATATCTCCTCTATAGAGGACAAGAAATTTTGGGACAATCAGGCAAAAAGCGCACGAGAACATGAAGTACTTTCAAGGACTGCCATAGAATGGACAGATGTTCACTAAAACGGTCATAATTTTGTCATTCGGAACCCGTGTCGGACCCATAAGTACTCAAACTGCTCGCGGCGAGCACGCGAATCCAAAAAATACTCCCCGTTTCCGCCAGGAGGCCCGGAATACCCTCAAATTCAGCCCTAAGCAGGACTTTTTGGCCCTGAAAGTCAAAGAACATCATTCGTCGCTGTTTTTCAGACAAGTTACTGAACCCATTGACACTTCCTTTTGAAGGAAATTCGAGAGATTATATTGCTTATAGACACTAGCCCCCCTGGTAGGGACAAACGTACCATTCTGCAGATGCTCTATGATCCGGGCAATCTCATTTGGCCGTAAATTGAAGAAAATCCAAAGGCTATATGCCTTATTCTCATTGTTTTCGCCGGATGGCATGCTGTAACTCATGCGCGTGAAAGCCAAGAAGAAAAGGGCATTCCTGGCATCGGTCAATATATATGTAGAAACGATATCTCCTCTATAGAGGACAAGAAATTTTGGGGCAATCAGGCAAAAAGCGCACGAGAAAATGAAGTACTTTCAAGGACTGCCATAGAATGGAGAGATGTTCACTAAAACGGTCATGATTTTGTCATTCGGAGTCCGTGTCGGACCCATAAGTACTCAAACTGCTTTCATGCAAGCTTGAATCAAAATATACTCCCCGCTTGCGCCAGGAGGCCCGGAGTACCCACAAATTCAGCCTTAAGCAGGACTTTTTGGCCCTGAAAGTCAAAGAACATCATTCGTCGCTGTTTTTCAGACAATTTTCTGAACCCATTGGCACTTCCTCTTGAAGGAAATTTGAGAGATTATGTTGCTTATAGACATTATGATGTAGTGTGGAACCCTAATTCATCGATCTTTCACGTTTGGAGGGGATCCTACGGAGGGAACACGAAGAACGCGCGGAAGAACGAGATGAAATCACGGGGAAGAACGAGAGAGACACTCAATCGACAAGAGATCAATCACACAAGGTCTAGATCATCGAAGCACGAGTGATACATGGTCCAAAATCAACAAAGGAAAGATACAAAGGTAGCCGTTCTTCTCCCGGAGGAGGTCTTGAATCCACGAGGGGATCTTCCCTTAGAGGGGTCTTGAATCCGATGGATCTTCTCCTAGACGGAGGTCCTGATCTCCGTGGAGAAGTACCGGTGGATGAGCAAAGGCTCTCACACACAAATATGAGCTAATCCAATGCTAAGTCTCAAAGTGAGGAGAGGGGGTCCTATATATAGAGTCTGGGGCGAAGGGGTACATGGGCTCAGCCCAACACGCTGCAAGATATTGGCGGATGATCCGGGTGACGGTCCGGATGATCCGGGCTGGTCCGGATGATCCGGGTGGGGGCCCGGATGGTCCGGGTGCTCTGCTGGTGAAGGCGCAGGGCCGGACGTCCGGCTGGTGGTCCGGATGTCCGGGCGGGATCCGGATGATCCGGGCCTGGGTCTGGATGATCCGGCCAGCGTGGAGGTTCTGTTGCCTTGGTCGATGAAGCGGATCGTCCGGACCGAGATCCGGATCATCCGGGCTCTGTCCGGATCGTCCGAGCCTCCGTCCGGATCGTCCGGCCTCTCTGGTCCTGGTTGCTTTCTCTTCTCCGTCTTCACGTATGTCTTCCGCTTCCGATTCTCCTTGCTTCCTAGCCTCTTCATGGTCGACTCCTTGGTGCCTGAGTATGCATAGAGTTTCCGTTTGAGGTAGTAACCATGTCTCATGTGAATCGAAGGAAAGTTGTGAGAGGAGTGATGTCACCTCGGTTTCAAGAGCTCTTGCACGTGCTCGAGTCATCGGTCCTTGTGGTGTTGTAGGTGTTGATGTAGAGTCCATGGGGATGATGGAAGGATGCTCTGCATCATATCCCCTCCCTTTGAAAGGATCCGACCTCGGATCTAGATCTTCATAACCATGGAAAGGCGAGAGGTCTTTGACGTTGAAGGTGTCGCTCACGTTGTACTTGTCGCTTGGTAGGTCGAGCTTGTAGGCGTTGTTGTTGTAGCGTGCTAACACCTTGAAGGGTCCATCGGCTCGAGGTAGAAGTTTGGACTTGCGTTCGTTGGGGAAGCGTTCCTTGCGAAGGTGTAGCCACACGAGATCGCCTATGTTGAAGATCATGGGTTGCTTGTTGATGTTGAGCTTGGTCGCTAGTCGTTGTACTTGGCGCTCGATAGTGTTTCTTGTATCTTCATGCATCTTCTTAATGTAGCTTGCACGGGCACTTGCGTCGAGGTTGGTGCGCTCTTGTAGAGGTAGAGGTAGAATGTCCAATGGGGACAATGGGTTGAAGCCGTAGACGACCTCGAAGGGGACTTGCGGTCGTCGAATGTCTTCGCGGTTGTAGGCGACTCGGCGATGGGTAGAACCGCCTCCACTCCTTGATGTTCTTCTTGATCAACACGCCAAGTAGAGTGGAGAGCGTCCGGTTTGTCACCTCCGTTTGGCCGTCGGTTTGAGGATGGTATGCGGAGGAGAACAAGAGCTTGATTCGAGCTTGGCGCAAAGAGTTTTCAAAAGTAACTCAAGAACTTGGCGTCATGGTCGGAGGCGATTGACTTTGGTACTCCATGGAGGCGCAAGATTTCCTACAAAATAGATTTGCAATATGTGAAGCATCATCGACTTTGTTGCAAGGAATGAAATGTGCCATTTTGGAAAATCTGTCCTCAACAACAAATCGGATTCCTTTCCATTTTGAGTTCTAGGCAAACCAAGTACAAAGTCCATGCTAATGTCTTCCCAAGGTTGATAAGGAATAGGAAGAGGCATGTAAAGACCATGAGAGCTTTGCGGCATGTTGAGCATCGGGTGGTGAAGCGTGAAACGTCTTGAAACATCTTGGGCCAAAAGTAGTTCTTGGAGGCGTGGCGAAGGTCTTGTCGCGTCCAAAATGTCCCATGAGTCCACCTCCATGAGCCTCTTGCAAAAGGAGCAAACGAAGAGAAGACTCGGGTATGCATAGTTTGTTAGCTCTCATAAGATAACCATCCTTGAGGTAATATTGTTCCCAAGATGTATGCGTCAAACATTTAGCATAATGAGGTGCAAAAGATGGATCACTAGCATACAAATCTTTGATGTGCTCAAAGCCAATAACATTCAACTCAAGTTGGGTGACAAGCGTGTATATGCGTGAAAGTGCATCGGCAACTACATTTTCCTTGCCCTTAATGTACTTGATCACATATGGAAAAGATTCAATAAATTCACTCCATTTGGCATGACACTTGTTCAATTTAGTTTGACCTTTCAAGTACTTAAGCGTTTCATGATCGGTATGGATGACAAACTCATGAGGTCTAAGATAATGTTCCCAAACATGTAGCACACACTAAAGCATATAATTCCTTGTCATACACGGATAGTTAAGTTGAGCACGGAGAGTTTTTCACTAAAATAAGAAATGACTCGTTTTTCTTGCATTAAAACTCCGCCAATTCCGGTACCACTTGCATCACAATGGACCTCAAAAGTTTTGTCAAAATTGGGCAAAGCAAGAATCAGAGCATGACTAAGCAAAGACTTGAGCTCATGAAAAGCGTTTGATTGCAAAGGTCCCCAAACAAAAGGAGTATTCTTCTTACTCAAAGCATGCAAAGGAGCTGCAATAGTGCTAAAGTTTTTGACAAAGCGGCGATAAAAGCCTCCAGACCAAGGAAACTTCGCACTTGTTGCAAATTGGTGGGTTGGGGCCAAGTTTTAATTGCTTTGATTTTAGTTTCATCAACATGGACACCCTTGGAAGAGACAACGAAACCCAAGAAAACCACTTTGTCAACGCCAAAAGTGAATTTTTTCAAGTTGGCATAAAGGCTTTCCTTTCGAAGCGTTTGCAAAACAAGCTTAACATGATCAAGATGCTCTTTCATGGTTTTGCTAAACACAAGAATATCATCGAAGTAAACCACAACAAAGATCCCAATGTATGGACGAAGTACATGATGCATGAGATGCACAAAAGTTCCGGGAGCTTCCGACAAACCCATAGGCATGACCAACCACTCATATAGGCCAAATTTTGTTTTGAAAGCAGTTTTCCATTCATCACCCTCATGAATGCGGATTTGATAATAGCCACTTTTAAGATCAATTTTTGAGTAAAAGTTGGCTCCACTAAGTTCATCAAACATATCATCTAAGCGAGGAATGGGATGCCTATAGCGCACGGTGATAGCATTTATAGGTCTACAATCGGAACACAAGCGGAAACTTCCATCGGGTTTAGGCACAAGTATAACGGGTACGGCACAAGGGCTTAAGCTTTCACGTACATGACCGTTGTCAATTAGTTGTTGTACTTGCCGTTGAATCTCCTTGGTTTCTTCGGGATTGACACGGTATGGAGCTTTGTTTGGAAGTGGCGCTCCGGGGAGGAGGTCGATTCGATGCTCAATGCCTCGAAGAGGAGGTAGACCCGGAGGTAGCTCATCGGGGAAAACATCTTGAAATTCCTGCAAAAGAGATTGAAACACCAAAGGTAGTTCATGAGTGGAGTTAGTGTGCGGTTTTCCATCCTTGCACACAAGGACAAAGTGTATCACACTCGATGGGTTCTCACACACTTCTCTCATCTCATGTTTGGTGGCGAATAGTATGAGGTTTTTCTCTCTAGGCAAAGAGGCACTCAAATTTGGCTTGTGGCTCTCACTCACTTTTTGGTGGCTCACTTTCTCACTCTTCTCTCTTTGGTTGGTGGCTTGTTTGTCGGCTATCACTTGACTAGGAGACATGGGTCGAGGACATATTCTTTGCCTTTCATCTTGAAGCTATAGTGGTTTGTACGCCCATTGTGGTAGACACCACGATCGAATTGCCATGGCCGACCAAGGAGGAGGTGGCAAACAGTCATTGGGACCACATCACATTCCAAAGTGTCTTCATATGCACCGATTTTGAAGGATACTTGGACCGTATGCTCAACTCGTATAGTGCCGGAGTCACTTAGCCATTGAACCTTGTATGGTTGCGGATGCTTCTTCTTGACCAATTGGAGCTTGGAGCATAGTTCTTCGCTTGCCAAGTTGTGGCAACTACCTCCATGATGATGACCTTGACGGATCTCCCATTGATGCCGGCCTTTGTGTGGAAGATGTGGCATCGTTGGTCTTCTTCTTGGTGATGTTGAAGTGTTAAGACTTTGGAGACAACAAGAGCGGGGCTTGTATCTTCATCACAAAAGACTTGATCATCTTCATCCTCGTTGATGCGCCGGTGCATGGCCACTTGCTCAATGGCATCCATTTCATCTTCACTCATTGAGTCGTAGGTGCCATCGTCGTTGAGTATCATGGTGCGCTTGTTGGTGCATTCATATGACTTGTGGCCTCGGCCGCCGCAAGTAAAACACTTGAAGGAGCTTGTCTTGACGGTCTCATCGTTTGGAGTAGATGATGAAGCACGCGGCTTGGAGTTGCTTGTAGTAGGAGGAGGACGACTTGAACTTGTAGAAGTTTTCTTGTAACTTGACTTGTCGTCGTTGCTTGGAAAAGACTTGGTTGATGTCGAAGTTGGAGTAGTTGTTGAAGCTTGGTTGTTGGAGAGGCCGTATGTCTTGGATGAGTACTTGGCGTGCACTTGAAGTCATCTTGCACTTGTCGTTCCGCCTTTGTAGCTTGATGCACGAGCTCAATGAGGTTGGAGTAGGGTTGGAAATCGGCGATCTTCTTGATGGGATGGTTGAGGCCATTCAAGAATCGTGTCATTGTTTGTTCATCATCCTCCGTGACATTGGCTCGAATCATGGCAATCTCCATTTCCTTGTAGTATTCTTCAACACTCTTTGTTCCTTGCTTGAGGAGTTGTAGCTTCTTGAAGAGATCACGGTTGTAGTAGGTGGGCACAAAGCGTGCTCTCATGAGCTCCTTCATTTGAGCCCAAGTGGTGATTGGAGGTTCACCTCTTGCTTGTCGGCGCTCAAGGACTTGTTCCCACCATATGAGCACATAGTCTTGGAACTCAAGTGATGCCATAGCGATCTTCTTCTCTTCCTCATAGTTGTGCAAACGAAAGATTTTGTCGACCTTCAATGCCCATGAGAGGTATTCTTGGGATCATTGGTTCCATTGAACTTGGGCATTGTGAACTTGAGCTTGCCATAGCGATGTTCTTCATTGTTTTGAGGTCGATGTTGATGATGACGTTCTTGACGTGGAGGGTAATCATCCTCATGTTGCTCTTGGCGAGGAGGAAGTCCATGATCAATTTGTTCTTGTTGACCTTGAGGTTGAGGATGAGCTTGAGGAGCTTGTGGAGGAGCTTGTGGGGCTTGGCGTTGCGCACGTGGATGGTTGTTCCTCTCTTGTATTTCTTCTCAAAGGGCTTCCTCTTGATTGCGCCTTTTGCGATTGCGGTTGGCGAGAGCTCGACTTGATGCTTGAAGGGCGCGTTCCGCCTCAAGAGCTTGTGCTTCTCGTTGTTGTTGTTGAAGACGTTTAGTCTCGGCGTCTTGTTGCTCTTGGTGTAGGCGCGCTCGTTCTTGTTCTTGTTGGTGGCGAAGACGTTGTCGTTCTTGAGCTTGAGCAAACGCCATTTGGCTCAATTGAGGACGAGGAACTTCTTCATCAACTTGCTCTTGGAGATTCTTGTCGTGTAGCGGGTTGCGAGATGCATGACGATCTTGACGCTGCTCGTCAAGAATGTTCGATGACGGTGTACTTGTGTCGGAGAAGGAGTCGTCGGAGTGGCGACTTGAATGGCTCCGTCTTGAGTGTGAAGAGGTAGAAGTACGCCGGTTCACCAACAAGGCGCGGATCTCGTCCATTCTTGCATCGTTCTCTTTCTTGTGCGCATCGAGTTTGTTGTCGAAGTAATCTCTTATACGCTTCTCGAGAGTCGCAAGTCGGTGGAGAGGTTGTCGATCGTTCGCTCATTGCTTGTTGCTCTTGATGGAGAGCTCGTCAGCGCCAAATAGGTGGCTCTTGGTGACGAGGATGACATGTAAATCGTCTTGCTCGATGAAGAGTGGATTTGTAGAAGAACTTGGCCTATCCATCATTTCAAGCAAATTGTTAGTGGTAGAAGGAGAAGAATGAATACCAATGTACCTTTGTCCGAAGTTGAAGATGAATCAAGTTCACTCAAATGCGGACAACGAAATAGCACTATTGGTACCGATCCTTGTCGATTCTCACACCTACACGAGTAAAAGCTTTTGGTGGAGCTTGGTTAGGATGGTGGCACAAAATTGATTGCAATCGTTAGCTTGACTCAAAAATGTTGAAGAAGATTCGCAAATTCGCATATGCAACAAGTAGACCAAGCAAGTATTGGTACACGGAAACACACGCAAATAGATAAATGGGATTGTGCAAACCAAAAGTGAGCCAAAATGTGGAATCCACGAAAATGCTCTTGTTGCACAATACTAGAGAGACGCTAGCACGATTGCACAACAAAGCGGATATCGGAGCTTGTGCACAACCTACTAGGCAAAAATGCAACGATCTCTATCCCACGTATGCTATATGTATGGTGTATCGGTGCAATGATCCAAGACGATCTTATATGACAATCTTAATGTTGTATGATGCTATGCTTGTTGCTTATAAGCTCTTTGCTTATCTTTCCTCTTTGCTTAAAAGCTTGAGTGGCTCTTTCTCTTTTGAGCTCTTTTCTTATGCAAACTTGACGAACTAAGATAGCAATTGTGTATGCGATGACAACTTTGTGACACACAAGTTGATTTTGAGATATGCACCTCGATTGTATGTATGATATGGTGTATGCAACTAATGTGCACAAGTCACGTTGCCGGCAATACTCAATGGCTAGTCTCGGTGGGTAAGCAACGCAAAAGATGGTATATGATGCTTATCAATGCAATTGCAAGGTATGACAAAGATGTCGTAGATGTTACCGTCCGTAGCGAAGCTGAGTAGTCGACCAAAATGAGCGTTTGTTGTTGATGTCACACCGCGCCTAGATAGCCGAAACACAAAAGGACACGGAAATCTCACTCAAATTGTCGAACTCAAATTCGAATGGTCGTACGGAGGTTGTGTCTTGGGGTTTGGCGAGTGGAAATGGTGGTGGATGTGGCGGGGAGGATGTATGTATGTGTGGGTGGAGGTGGTGGTGGAGAAGGACTGCAGAACTGCAGTTTCGGCAGAGGAAGCCGGATGATCCGGGCGAGTCCGGATGATCCGGGACTTGGTCCGGATGATCGGGTAGGTCAACCACGCAGGAACTGCTCGGGAAGAACACGAAAATGGGGTGGAAATTGACGATTTCGGGGATTTTGGGTGGATTTCGAGGGGGAGAAGGTGGGGAAACACCAGATCCATGAGTTACACACCGAGTCCACGGATCAAAAACAACAAAACATCATCAAAACTAACAAATCACAGAAAATTTTGGGGGGGTTTTGTGGGGATTTTCGGGTTTTTAGGACGAAAACAACCAAATCAAGCTAGAAATCACGAGGTAGGGGCTCCAAAAACGTGATCAACGTGGCTCATGATACCATATGATGTAGGGTGGAACCCTAATTAAATCGATCTTTCACGTTTGGAGGGATCCTACGGAGGAACACGAAGAACGCAGCGGAAGAACGAGAGGAAATCACGGGGAAGAACGAGAGAGACACTCAATCGACAAGAGATCAATCACACAAGGTTTAGATCATCGAAGCACGAGTGATACATGGTCCAAAATCAACAAAGGAAAGATACAAAGGTAGCCGTTCTTCTCCGGAGGAGGTCTTGAATCCACGAGGATCTTCCCTTAGAGGGGTCTTGAACCGATGGTCTTCTCCTAGACAGAGGTCCCGATCTCCGTGGAGAAGTACCGTGGATGAGCAAAGGCTCTCACACACAAATATGAGCTAATCCAATGCTAAGTCTCAAAGTGAGGAGAGGGGTCCTATATATAGAGTCAGGGCGAAGGGTACATGGGCTCAGCCCAACACGCTGCTGAGGCGCTGGCGGACGATCCGGTGACGGTCCGGATGATCCGGGCTGGTCCGGATGATCCGGGTGGGGCCCGGATGGTCCGGTGTTTCTCTGGTGACGGCGCAGGGCGGACGTCCGGCTGGTGGTCCGGATGTCGGGCGGGATCCGGATGATCCGGGCCTGGGTCCGGATGATCCGGCTTCAGCGTGGAGGTTCTGCTTGCCTTGGTCGATGAAGCGGATCGTCCGGACCGGGTCCGGATCATCCGGCTCTGTCCGGATCGTCCGGCCTCCGTCCGGATCGTCCCGCCTCTCTGGTCTGGTTGCTTTCTCTTCTCCGTCTTCACGTATGTCTTCCGCTTCCGATTCTCCTTGCTTCCTAGCCTCTTCATGGTCGACTCCTTGGTGCCTGAGTATGCATAGAGTTTCCGTTTGAGGTAGTAACCATGTCTCATGTGAATCGAAGGAGAGTTGTGAGAGGAGTGACGTCACCTCGGTTTCAAGAGCTCTTGCACGTGCTCGAGTCATCGGTCCTTGTGGTGTTGTAGGTGTTGATGTAGAGTCCATGGGGATGATGGAAGGATGCTCCGCATCACATTAGCCCCCCTGGTAGGGACAAACGTACCTTTCTACAGATGCTCTATGATCTGGGCAATCTCATTTGGCCGTAAATTGAAGAAAATCCAGCGGCTCTCTGCCTTATTCTCCTTGTTTTTGCCGGATGGCATGCTGTATTTCATGCGCGTGAAAGCCAAGAACAAAAGGGCATTCCTGGCATCAGTCAATATATATATGTGGAAACGATATCTCCTCTATAGAGGACAAGAAATTATGGCACAATCAGGCAAAAAGCGCACGAGAACATGAAGTACTTTCAAGGACTGCCATAGAATGGACAAATGTTCACTAAAACGGTCATAATTTTGTCATTCGGAACCCGTGTCGGACCCATAAATACTCAAACTACTCGCGGCGAGCACGCGAATCCAAAAAATACTCCCCGCTTCCACCAGGAGGCCCAGAATACCCTCAAATTCAGCCCTAAGCAGGACTTTTTGGCCCTGAAAGTCAAAGAACATCATTCGTCGCTATTTTTCAGACAAGTTTCTGAACCCATTGGCACTTCCTTTTGAAGGAAATTCGAGAGATTATATTGCTTATAGACACTAGCCCCCCTCGTAGGGACAAACATACCATTCTGCAGATGCTCTATGATCCGGGCAATCTCATTTGGCCGTAAATTGAAGAAAATCCAAAGGCTATATGCCTTATTCTCATTGTTTTCGCCGGATGGCATGCTGTAATTCATGCGCGTGAAAGCCAAGAAGAAAAGGGCATTCCTGGCATCAGTCAATATATACGTGGAAACGATATCTCCTCTATAGAGGACAAGAAATTTTGGGGCAATCAGGCAAAAAGCGCACGAGAAAATGAAGTACTTTGAAGGACTGCCATAGAATGGAGAGATGTTCACTAAAACGGTCATGATTTTGTCATTCGGAGTCCATGTCGGACCCATAAGTACGCAAACTGCTCGCGGCAAGCGCGCTCCAAAAAATACTCCCCGCTTGCGCCAGGAGGCCCGGAGTACCCACAAATTCAGCCTTAAGCATGAGTTTTTGGCCCTGAAAGTCAAAGAACATCATTCGTCGATGTTTTTCAGACAAGTTTCTGAACCCATTGGCACTTCCTTTTGAAGGAAATTTGAGAGATTATGTTGCTTATAGACATTAGCCCCCATGGTAGGGACAAACGTACCTTTCTGCAGATGCTCTATGATCTGGGCAATCTCATTTGGCCGTAAATTAAAGAAAATCCAAAGGCTATATGCCTTATTGATGTAGGGTGGAACCCTAATTCGTCGATCTTTCACGTTTGGAGGGGATCCTACGGGGGAAACACGAAGAACACGCGGAAGCACGAGGGGAAACACGGGGAAAACGAGAGAGAATCACTCAACCAACAAGGAATCGATCACACAAGTGCTAGATCAATATACACACATGAGATCCACAAGATACATAGTCAACAAAGGTAAGGATACAAAGGAACCGTTCATCTCCAAGAGGAGGCCTTGATGTTCTTCCCTAGATAGGGGTCTTGAATCCGCTGAGGGATCTTCTCCTAGACGGAGGTCCTGATCTCCGAGGAGAAGTAACCGAGTGGATGAGCAAAGGCTCTCACACAAATATGAGCTAATCCAATGCTAAGTCTCAAAGTGAGGAGATGGGGTCCTATATATAGAGTTTGGGGCGAAGGGGTACATGGGCTCAGCCCAACACGCGCGACGCAGGCGCTGGCCGGATGATCCGGACGAGGGTCCGGATGATCCGGCTGGTCCGGATGATCCGGTGGGGACCCAGATGAGCTGGAGGCTCGATGAGTGGCGGCGACGGGCGGATGTCCGGCTGGCGGTCCGGACGTCCGGCGGGGTCGGATGATCCGGCCGGGAGGAGCTTCTGTTGCCTTCGGTGGAGTTAGCGGATCGTCCGGACTGGGTCCGGATCATCCGGCTCGTCCCGATCGTCCAAGGCCTCTGTCCGGATCGTCCGCCTCTCTGGTCCTTGTTGCTTTCTCCTCTCCGTCTTCATGCATGTCTTCCGCTTCCGGTTCTCCATGCTTCCTAGCCTCTTCACTGTCGACTCCTTGGTACCTGAGTATGCATAGAGTTTCCGTTTGAGGTAGTAACCATGTCTCATGTGAATCGAAGGAGAGTTGTGAGAGGAGTGATGTCACCTCGGTTTCAAGAGCTCTTGCACGTGCTCGAGTCATCGGTCCTTGTGGTGTTGTAGGTGTTGATGTAGAGTCCATGGGGATGATGGAAGGATGCCCCGCATCATATCCCCTCCCTTCGAAAGGATCCGACCTCGGATCTAGATCTTCATCACCATGGAAAGGCGATAGGTCTTTGACGTTGAAGGTGTCGCTCACGTTGTACTTGTCGCTTGGTATGTCGAGCTTGTTTGCACTGTTGTTGTAGCGTGCTAACACCTTGAAGGGTCCATCGGCTCGAGGTAGAAGTTTGGACTTGCGTTCGTTGGGGAAGCGTTCCTTGCGAAGGTGTAGCCACACGAGATCACCTATGTTGAAGATCATGGGTTGCTTGTTGATGTTGAGCTTGGACGCTAGTCGTTGTACTTGGCGCTCGATGGTATTTCTTGTATCTTCATGCATCTTCTTGATGTAGCTTGCACGGGCACTTGCGTCGAGGTTGGTGTGCTCTTGTAGATGTAGAGGTAGAATGTCCAATGGGGACAATGGGTTGAAGCCGTAGACGACCTCGAAGGGGGACTTGCCGGTCGTCGAATGTCTTGCGCGGTTGTAGGCGTGCTCGGCGATGGGTAGACACGCCTCCCACTCCTTGATGTTCTTCTTGATCAACACGCGAAGTAGAGTGGAGAGCGTCCGGTTCGTCACCTCCGTTTGGCCGTCGGTTTGAGGGTGGTATGCGGAGGAGAACAAGAGCTTGATTCCGAGCTTGGCGCAAAGAGTTTTCCAAAAGTAACTCAAGAACTTGACGTCGCGGTCGGAGACGATTGACTTTGGTACTCCATGGAGGCGCCAGATTTCCCTACAAAAGAGATTTGCAATATGTGAAGCATCGTCTACCTTGTTGCAAGGGATGAAATGTGCCATTTTAGAAAATCTGTCCACAACAACAAATACGGAGTCCTTTCCATTTTGAGTTCTAGGCAAACCAAGTACAAAGTCCATGCTAATGTCTTCCCAAGGTTGATAAGGAATAGGAAGAGGCATGTAAAGACCATGAGATTGAGCTTTTGACTTAGCTTTGCGGCATGTTGAGCATCTTGTGGTGAAGCGTGAGACGTCTCGAAACATCTTTGGCCAAAAGTAGTTCTTGGAGAGCGTGGCGAATGTCTTGTCGCGTCCAAAGTGTCCCATGAGTCCAATGCCATGAGCCTCTTGCAAAAGGAGCAAACGAAGAGAAGACTCGGGTATGCATAGTTTGTTAGCTCTCATAAGATAACCATCCTTGAGGTAATATTGTTCCCAAGATGTATGCGTCAAACATTTAGCATAATGAGGTGCAAAAGATGGATCACTAGCATACAAATCTTTGATGTGCTCAAAACCAATAACATTCAACTCAAGTTGGGTGACAAGCGTGCATATGCGTGAAAGTGCATCGGCAACTACATTTTCCTTACCCTTAATGTACTTGATCACATATGGGAAAGTTTCAATAAATTCACTCCATTTGGCATGACGCTTGTTCAATTTAGTTTGACCTTTTAGGTACTTAAGCGTTTCATGATCTGTATGGATGACAAACTCATGAGGTCGAAGATAATGTTCCCAAACATGTAGCACACGCACTAAAGCATACAATTCCTTGTCATACACGGGATAGTTAAGTTGAGCACCGGAGAGTTTTTCACTAAAATAAGCAATGACTCGTTTTTCTTGCATTAAAACTCCGCCAATTCCGGTACCACTTGCATCACAATGAACCTCAAAAGTTTTGTCAAAATTGGGCAAAGCAAGAATCGGAGCATTAGTAAGCAAAGACTTGAGCTCATCGAAGGCGTTGGATTGCAAAGGTACCCAAACAAAAGGAGTATTCTTCTTACTCAAAGCATGCAAAGGAGCTGCAATAGTGCTAAAGTTTTTCACAAAGCGGTGATAAAAACCTGCAAGACCAAGGAAACTTCGCACTTGTTGCAAATTCGTGGGTTGGGGCCAAGTTTTAATTGCTTTGATCTTAGTTTCATCAACATGGACACCCTTGGAAGAAACAACGAAACCCAAGAAAACCACTTTGTCAACTCCAAAAGTGCATTTTTTCAAGTTGGCATAAAGACGTTCCTTTCGAAGTGTTTGCAAAACAAGCTTAACATGATCAAGATGCTCTTTCATGGTTTTGCTAAACACAAGAATATCATCGAAGTAAACCACAACAAAGATTCCAATGTATGGACGAAGTACATGATGCATGAGACGCACAAAAGTTCCGGGAGCTTCCGACAAACCCATAGTGATAGAGGCGGAGGTGTCCCGATCTTTTGATGAGATGATAACTATCGATTTGGTGACGATGACTTTGACGATCCGACTACAAACGTGCACGACGTTGTGCCTTAGCAATCACTAAACCAACTCCGAGAGGTTATTGACCACGCCGGAGCACAATCAACCTGACCACGAAGGTCTATTCCTGCAAGCAATCGAAGAACAAGCAAGAATATGATAAAAACAATCTGAATAATGCGAGTATGTATGAAGTATTAATAAAGATGGGGATCCGTAGCGGTCTTGGTCAGTCGTTGGACACAAACGAAGCACACGAAGTTGCAATGGCTAACTTTAACTAAACAAATCCCAAAGTCTAAACGGTGCCCTAAGGGCTGTATATATGGAGGAAGAGGGGTGAATTTCGTGGCCCTTGGTGGAGGGGTCCAAACTAACCCTATCTCTTGTTTCCCCACACATACGGACTCTAAAAATAGTCTATACTAATGTATTTCGAAATTACATGGGCCTGGCCCAATAATAAGGTGACGAAAGCACCTAGAATAGCCTCTGGACGAAATTTATGAAGTGGCATCTTGTATATTTCGTCCAAGGCTTCATGCACTCATTATGGTGGCTTCAAAGTCCTAAAATCATCACTTGTAACTCCATTCTTGTCCCCTTGCGCATGCCATCATCTCCATGCTTGTTCTTGCTCCAATGTTCATCCTTCTCCAAGCTAGGCCCTTCATTTGTAAGCAAAACAAATGTATCCAATTTAGGCACATCATATTCTCATGAACATTAGAATCATTACCAAGAAACGAAAGTACTGGTAATTTAGTTAAGGCGTCTTGTGAGCTCTAGTAATTGGTCCAAGATGTATAGCAGCAGGGGATGTGGGTGTAACAATTGTATTGATGTCCTCATCATCCTCCCTTCTTGAAATGAAGTCGTCCTCGACGGAAGTTCATCTTCCTCACCCAAATATGGCTTCAAATCTGCAATGTTAAAAGTGGGACTAACCCCAAAATCTGCAGGCAGCTCAAGTTTATATGCATTATCATTTACTTTGTCCAACACCTTACTTAAAGGGACCAGCAGCACGTGGCATTAGCTTTGATTTGCGCAAATCAGGAAATCTATCCTTACGCAAATGTAACCAAACAAGATCTCCAGGTGCAAACACAACATGTTTTCTACCCTTATCTCCAGCAAGTTTATATTTAGCATTCATACGCTCAATGTTTTCCTTAGTTAACTCATGCATTTTTAAAATCAATTCAGCACGTTCTTTAGCATCAAAATTAACCTTCTCCGAAGATGGAAGAGGCAACAAATCAATAGGTGCACGAGGTAGGAAACCATACACAACTTCAAAAGGGCACATCTTAGTAGTAGAATGCAATGAACGATTATAAGCAAATTCAATATGAGGCAAGCATTCCTCCCACATTTTCTTATTATTCTTTAGAACAGCCCTAAGCATAGTAGACAATGTTCTATTGACTACTTCAGTTTGTCCATCGGTTTGGGGTGACAAGTAGTACTAAAAAGCAGTTTAGTCCCCAACTTAGCCCATAAACATCTCCAAAAGTGGCTAAGAAATTTAGTATCATGATCTGAAACAATAGTATTTGGCACACCATGCAAGCGAATAATTTCACGAAAGAACAAATCAGCAACATTGACAAGATTATCGCTTTTATGACATGGTATAAAGTGTGCCATTTTCGAGAATCTATCCACGACAACAAATATGCTATCCCTCCTTCTTTGTTCTAGGTAAACCTAAAACAAAGTCCATAGATATATCCTCCCAAGGAACACTAGGTACAGCAAAGGCATATATAATCCATGAGGATTGAGTCGTGACTTAGCTTTTTGACATGTAGTGCAAGTTGAGCAATAAAACGCTCAACATCCCGTCTCATCTTTGGCCAAAAGAAATGTGTAGCAAGTACGTCCTCCGCCTTCTTCACGCCAAAGTGTCCCATTAGTCCTCCTCCATGCGCCTCCTGCAACAACAAAAGACGAACGGAGCTAGCTGGAATGCATAGCTTGTTAGCACGGAACACAAATCCATCAATAACGACAAACTTGTTCCATGTTCTTCCTTCTTTACAATTCTGCAATACATCTTTAAAATCAGCATCATGCACATATTGATCTTTGATGGTCTCCAAACCAAATATTTTGAAGTCAAGTTGTGAAAGCATAGTATAGCGACGAGACAATGCATCAGCAATAACATTTTCTTTACCCTTCTTGTGTTTAATGACATAAGGGAAAGTCTCAATGAATTCAAATTTAGCATGTCTACGATTCAGTTTAGCTTAACTTTTAATATGTTTCAAAGATTCATGATTAGAATGTATAACAAATTCTTTGGGCCATAAATAATGTTGCCATGTTTCTAAAGTCCGAACAAGAGCATATAATTCTTTATCATAAGTAGAGTAATTCAGACTAGGCCCACTCAATTTTTTAGAAAAGTATGCAACAGGTTTGCCATCTTGTAATAACACACCTCCTAATCCAATTCCACTAGCATCACATTCAAGCTCAAAAGTCTTATTAAAATCAGGAAGTTGGAGTAAAGGAGCATGTGTCAACTTATCTTTCAATACCGTGAAGGCTTCTTCCTGTGCGGTACCCCAAACAAAAGGCACATCCTTCTTTGTAAGCTCATTGAGAGGTGCAGCAATGGTGCTGAAATCTCTCACAAAACGCCTATAGAAACCAGCGAGGCCAAGGAAACTCCTCACTTGTGTGACCGTTTTGGGTTGCGCCAACTCTCAATAGCTTCATCTTGGCTTTATCAACTTCAATTCCTGTGGAGTAACAACATAGCCAAGAAAAGATACTCGATCGGTGCAGAAGGTGCACTTCCCAAGGTTACCAAACAAACGTGCATCACGTAGAGCATTAAAAACAACACGTAAATGTTCCAAATGTTCTTCCAAAGATTTGCTATAAATCAGTATATCATCAAAATAGACTACCACAAATCGTCCAATGAAAGCACGTAAAACTTCGTTCATTAATCTCATGAATGTACTAGGAGCATTAGTTAACCCAAAAGGCATGATTAACCACTCATATAATCCAGACTTAGTTTTAAATGCTGTTTCCATTCATCTCCCAATTTCATACGTATTTGATGGTATCCACTACGCAAATCAACTTTGGAGAATATTGTAGAGCCACTCAATTCATCAAGCATATCATCTAGCCTAGGAATAGGGTGACGATAACGAATAGTAATATTATTAATGCCTCTACAATCAACACACATACGTGACGTACCATCCTTTTTTGGCACTAGAATAATAGGAACAGCACAAGGACTAAGGGATTCGCGTATATAACCTTTGTCGAGCAGCTCCTGTACTTGACGCATAATCTCCTTCGTCTCCTCTGGATTGGTATGGTATGGTGCACGGTTGGGTAATGATGCACGGGAATTAAGTCAATTTGATGCTCATCCCTCGAATAGGTGGTAATCCGGTGGCACGCCTTGTGGAAAGACGCGAACTCTGCAAAATGTTAGTGACAGCAGGGGGCAAAGAGGAAGGCACGTCCTCGAATGAAAATAATGCCTCTTTGCACACAAAAGCATAGCAAATAGATTTGCTAAAATCTAGCTCATCAATATCAGATTTGGTGGCAAGTAAACATGCACTTTTCAATTTAATTTCGAAGCAAAATAGATGGTTTATTATTAGGCTTCATGTGTTGCTCAAATTCTTTTGCCACAATCTGATTTTCACTCTTATTTTGCTCCTGTTTTGCTTTATTAGCTCTATTAATATCATCTTTCAAAATGGACTCAGGAGTCATAGGAAGCAAAGTAATATTTTTATCCTTATGAACAAGAGAATACTGATTGTTTCTACCATGGTGTACAGAATTTTTATCAAATTGCCATGGTCTACCAAGTAACAAGGAACATGCTTGCATAGGTACCACATCACAATCAACATAATCAACATATGTAGAGATACTAAAATGCACACGAACAGTACGTGTTACCTTAACCTTGCCGCTGTTGTTGAACCATTGGATGTAGTAAGGATGTGGATGTGGTCTTGTGGTGAGAGATAGCTTCTCCACCATCTCCATGCTAGCCAAGTTGTTGCAGCTCCCTCCATCTATGATGACGTGAATAGAACGTTCCTTCACAACTCCCTTTGTATGGAACAAATTATGCCTCTGATTTTGCTCAGCTTGTGTAAACTGCACACTCAAAACACGTTGAGCAACTAAACATTCATACTGTCGGCATCTTGACAGCCATGTATTGTGTCTCATGATCGAATCATCTCCACCGTGTTCCTCATGTGTAATAAGAGCCAAAGTCTCCTCATCATAGTCACTAGCGGACTCATACCCACCATCCTCGGTAGCAATCATCACACGCTGAGATTTGCATTCTCGCAAAATGTCCTCTTCCCTTACAACGACGACAAATAATATCACTTGTGTGCCTGTTGACACCATGGAAGAAGAAAAGCTCTGTGCAGGCCCGGCAGGTGTGCTCTTGGCAGATAGTGGTGGTTGTGCCTCGCTTTCTTGTATCACGGTTGGAGGTGGCTTTGAAGGAGGTGATGGTGCGGTGGAAGTAGATGATGCACGTGGTGTCCATGATGAAGGTCGACCTGCAGAAAAGTTAGTGCGCGCCAATGCCTGTCGATCCTGCACTTCACGTTCAACTTTACAAGCAAGATGGAGTAAACGAGTGATATTATTATAATCCTTATAGTCTAGAATGGTCTGAATATCTCTATTTAATCCACCCAGAAAACGTGCAAGCATAGCTTCTTCTCCTCAACAATACCACATCTAATCAAGCCGGTTTGTAATTCCCGATAATATTCTTCTCTGAATTTTTACCTTGTCTTAAGCGCTGCAATTTTTGAAGTAATTCATGTTGATAATATGGTGGAACCCAACGAGTACGCATAGCAGTTTTCAAAGCAGCCCAAGTAGCTGGAACAGGATATAATCTACAACGTTGAGGACCACCAAACACATGCAAAGCTAGTGAAAGCACAAACAGCAGCAGAACACGTCTCTCCTCGGGATATTGTAAACATGTAAATCGTTGTTCAGTTTCTAACTCCCAAGTAAGATATATATCAGGAACATATCTACCCTCAAATGGTGGAATATTCAATTTCAGTTTAGGGAGATGGTCATGATCTCGTACTGAGGGGAGCCCTAACATTGCCATTATTTGCATGTGGATGACCTGGTGGTTGTGGTGCTGGTGGTTGCACGTAGTTCTGATGTTGATCAACCTGATCCTCGTAATCTCCCACATAATCATCCTCCTCGGTACCAGCAGCAGCAGTAGCAGGAGCCAAAGAAGCACCAACAGCAGTAGCAGCGGCACCAGAATTTTGTCCTGGCTCAATAGGAACACGCTGAGCTCGTCCATACTGATTCGGAAGGGGGCGTAGTTGTTGTCGTTGCAGAGGTGCGATAGGTGCAGCCGGCGGTGGTTGTGGAAAACACGCGAGCAATTCATCAAACTTGCTATCAAGCTTTGTTTCAAACGTCTTCTCAATGCCATCTATCTTCTCCATGGCCTCGTCAAATCTGTTTAGCACATCTTGCACCTGTCCAATCATCATTTGCTGAAACTTATCATGTAGCTGTTTGTTCGTCAGGTTCTCCCAATCAGTCTCATCGGCTCGTGATCCTACCATGGTTAGCAGCAAATAGAAACACACAAGAATATGATCCTACAAACTATTAAGAAGTGGTGGTGGTGTATCACAAACCCGTCAAGCAAATCTCAAATTCTTACCAGTTCTTACCCAGCAGCAGGTGGTGATCGCCAACCGTTGTAGTCAAAACTCTCAAAGCTTGGATATAGCGATTACGGGGAGAATCAAGGCACGACGTAGATGTATGTGGAGCTGGGAAGGCTTATAATATGGTAGCAAAAAGGTCAGCAATAATCAATTCAGAGATGCAAAGTTGAAAAACGCTCAACGACAGTATCAGGCTGGTCCTAGGCTAGACCGTGCTAGAGACGCGAGCCTAGAACACTAACAAAATCACGGCGCTGCACGTAAACAAGGGAAAAGCACAATCTGGAAAAAAAAATTCGAAAAAAATTTGTTGCGGAGCAAAAAAAAAAAGAGGAAAAAAAGTGCAAAAAAAAAAGTGAAAAAAAATCAGTGTGTGCACCTTCCTTGTTTATGTGCAGCGCCGTGATTTTGTTAGTGTTCTAGGCTCGCGTCTCTAGCACGGTCTAGCCTAGGACCAGCACTGTATCGTCGTTGAGCGTTTATTCGACTTTGCATCTCTGAATTGATTATTGCTGACCCTTTTTTACTACCATATTATAAGCCTTCCCAGCTCCACATACATCTACGTCGTGCGTTTGACTCTCCCTGGCAATTGCGGAGGTGTCCCGATCTTTCGATGAGATGATAACTATCGATTTGGTGACGATGACTTTGACGATCCGACTACAAACTTGCACGACGTTGCGCCTTAGCAATCACTAAACCAACTCCGAGAGGTTATTGACCACGCCGGAGCACAATCAACCTGACCACGAAGGTCTATTCCTGCAAGCAATCGAAGAACAAGCAAGAATATGATAAAAACAATCTGAATAATGCGAGTATGTATGAAGTATTAATAAAGATGGGGATCCGTAAGCTGTCTTGGTCTGGTCGTTGGACACAAACGAAGTACACGAAGTTGCAATGGCTAACTTTTAACTAAACAAATCCCAAAGTCTAAACGGTGCCCTAAGGGCTGTATATATGGAGGAAGAGGGGGTGAATTTCGTGGCCCTTGGTGGAGGGGTCCGAAACTAACCCTATCTCTTGTTTCCCCACACTTACGGACTCTAAAAATAGCCTATACTAATTATTTCGAAATTACATGGGCCTGGCCCAATAATAAGGTGACGCGGCACCTAGAATAGCCTCTGGACGAAATTTATGAAGTGGCATCTTGTATATTTCGTCCATGGCTTCATGCACTCATTATGGTGGCTTCAAAGTCCTCAAATCATCACTTGTAACTCCATTCTTGTCCCCCTTGCGCATGCCATCATCTCCATGCTTGTTCTTGCTCCAATGTTCATCCTTCTCCAAGCTAGGCCCTTCATTTGTAAGCAAAACAAATGTATTCAATTTAGGCAGCATCATATTCTCATGAACATTAGAATCATTACCAAGAAACGAAAGTACGTGGTAATTTAGTTGGCGTGCGCGAGCTCTAGTAATTGGTCCAGTATGTATAGCAGCAGGGGCTGTGGGTGTAACAATTGTATTGATGTCCTCATCACATAGGCATAACCAACCATTCATATAAGCCAAATTTTGTTTTGAAAGCAGTTTTCCATTCATCACCCTCATGAATGCGGATTTGATAATAGCCACTTTTAAGATAAATTTTTGAGAAAAAGTTGGCTCCACTAAGTTCATCAAGCATATCATCTAAGCGAGGAATGGGATGCCTATAGCGCACGGTGATAGCATTTATAGGTCTACAATCGGAACACAAGCGGAAACTTCCATCGGGCTTAGGCACAAGAATAACGGGAATGGCACAAGGGCTTAAGCTTTCACGTACATGACCGTTGTCGATTAGTTGTTGTACTTGCCGTTGAATCTCCTTGGTTTCTTCGGGATTGACACGATATGGAGCTTTGTTTCGAAGTGGCGCTCCGGGGATGAGGTCGATTCGATGCTCAATGCCTCGTAGAGGAGGTAGACCCGGAGGTAGCTCATTGGGGAAAACATCTTGAAATTCCTGCAAAAGAGATTGAAACACCAAAGGTAGCTCATGATTGGTGTTAGTTTTTGGTTCTCCATCCTTGCACACAAGGACAAAGTGCATCACACTCGATGGGTTCTCACACACTTCTCTCATCTCATGTTTGGTGGCGAATAGTATTAGGTTTTTCTCTCTAGGCGAAGAGGCGCTCACATTTGGCTTGTGGCTCTCACTCACTTTTTGGTGGCTCACTTTCTCACTCTTCTCTCTTTGGTTGGTGGTTTGTTTGTCGGCTATCACTTGACTAGGAGACATGGGTCGTAGGACATATTCTTCGCCTTTCATCTTGAAGCTATAGTGGTTTGTACGCCCATTGTGGAAGACACCACGATCAAATTGCCATGGCCGACCAAGGAGGAGGTGGCAAACGGTCATTGGGACCACATCACACTCCAAAGTGTCCTCATATGCACCGATTTTGAAGGATACTTGGACCGTATGCTCAACTCGTATAGTGCCGGAGTCACCTAGCCATTGAACCTTGTAAGGTTGCGGATGCTTCTTCTTGACCAATTGGAGCTTGGAGCATAGTTCTTCGCTTGCCAAGTTGTGGCAACTACCTCCATCGGTGATGACCTTGACGGATCTCCCATTGATGCCGACCTTTGTGTGGAAGATGTGGCATCGTTGGTCTTCTTCTTGTTGATGTTGAAGTGTCAAGACTTTGGAGACAACAAGAGCGGGGCTTGTATCTTCATCACAAAAGACTTGATCATCTTCATCGTTGTTGATGCGCCGGTGCATGGCCACTTGCTCAATAGCGTCCATTTCATCTTCACTCATTGAGTCGTAGGTGCCATCGTCATTGAGTATCATGGTGCGCTTGTTGGTGCATTCATATGACTTGTGGCCTCGGCCACCGCGAGTAAAACACTTGAAGGAGCTTGTCTTGACGGTCTCATCGGTTGGAGTAGATGATGAAGCACGCGGCTTGGAGTTGCTTGTAGTAGGAGGAGGACGACTTGAACTTGTAGAAGCTTTCTTGTAACTTGACTTGTTGATGTAGGGTGGAACCCTAATTCGTCGATCTTTCACGTTTGGAGGGGATCCTACGGGGGGAACACGAAGAACGCGCGGAAGAACGAGAGGAAATCACGGGGAAGAACAAGAGAGACACTCAACCGACAAGAGATCAATCACACAAGGTCTAGATCATCGAAGCACGAGTGATACATGGTCCAAAATCAACAAAGGAAATATACAAAGGTAGCCGTTCTTCTCCCGGAGGAGGTCTTGAATCCACGAGGGGATCTTCCCTTAGAGGGGTCTTGAATCCGATGGATCTTCTCCTAGACGGAGGTCCTGATCTCCGTGGAGAAGTATCGGTGGATGAGCAAAGGCTCTCACACGCAAATATGAGCTAATCCAATGCTAACCCTCAAAGTGGGGAGGAGGAGGTCTATTTATAGTGCTAAGCCACGAAGGGGTAAGTGAGGGGCGAAGGGGTACACGGGCCTCGGCCCAAGTCGCGCACATAGGCGGGGTCCGGATGATCCGGATGGTGGCCCGGATGATCCGGGTGTCGGGGGTCCGGATGATCCGGGCGACCGTCCGGATGATCCGGCTTCGTCGAGGGGGCTTCTGTTGTCTTCGGTGCATTTACCCGGACGATCCGGGGGAGGGTCCGGATGATCCGGCTGGGCCGGATGATCCGGACCAATGCGGACGTCCGGCCTGTCTTCAACAACCGCTCCATCTTCTTCTTCTCCTTTCTTCCGTCTTCTCTTCCATGCTTGGCCTTGGTCCTTAGATTCTCCTTGGCCATCCTGGATGTACCTGAGTGTATACAAGGTCCACGCATGAGGTAGTAGCCATGTCTCATATGCGGAAAGTGACGGTTCGAAGAGGAGCGAATTCACCTTGTGTCCGATGGCGCATAGTCGAGGTCTCATCTTATGTATCCTTGGGGCTTGGAGAGTAGTCGGAGTGTACATGGGGATGAACGTGGGATGCTCCGCATCATATCCCCCCCCCCTTGGGAAAGATCCGACCTCGGATCGTGATCCTCATCACCATGGAAACAGTTGTCGTAGACGGACTTGTAGTTGGATGAAGTTGAAGGCATGGTGCAATCCGCGTAGTCCAAGGTGTCGCCGGAGTAATAGACATGCAAAAAGAGCAAACACGAGCAACACTCGGAAATACAATGGTTAGCGCACACAAAGTGTCCATCATGTAAGAATGAGTCCGTGCGGCAAGATTGGTTGTGACAAAGCGCATGAAGCTTTTCAAGATGATCTAGAATGAGATGCAAAGCATTCATGGGAGGAAATGCAATCATTGTGCACACAAATGTGTTGTAAATATGATCAATGCAACCACGGTGCAAAATGATGTCATAGTGAGACGGTTTATCAATAGCATGAATATGGCAATGGATGCTCAATATGTATATGTTATTATGCAATTGATGATGGACAATATGATCATGATGTATGAATATGCCATCAAGGAAGATCACAACAAATTTGCTAAGGAAGCGAACAAGCTCATATCTCATGGATGACACGGGAATACAAGATGCAACAAGGCAATCACAATGTGAGTCAATCCATGCATAGGTTGCAAACTTGTGGTGAGTATGATATGTCCATCGAGCATGACTTGTGTGAGCACAATCAACAAATATGAAGGTGTTGGTGTACCAAAGCTCAATGTCGAGGCATGAGTGGAATGCCGAAGGTGCATCCAATAAGTGCAAGCGCTCCTCAATGTGAAGGTCCATGTAGCCAATCTCCAATGTCGCTCCTCCGTTCACGAGATGTATCATGTAGACAACAAGAAGGAAACAACAATGAAAGAGTGACCCATCCAATATGCAAACTTGAGGATAGCTCAAAGGGAATGAGTTCACCTTTAGTCGATTTTCGCAAATGTTGGTGTTGCACATCTTGTATGCCTTTGCATGACCAAGTTGTCGCATAACGACATCGCCTTGTGAAACCTCCAAAATGAAAGAACATGACAAACACTCAGAAAAACAAATGAGGTTAGCGGAAATGCAAAACCTATCATTCGAGTGGTAAGATACCCAACAAGTGTATGTATCGTGCTCATCATAAGAAAGTACAAGGGAGCGTGTCATAGTATGGAGGCATATGATGCAAGAACAACCAAGTGCAATAGGCTCAATCAAACAAGCATGCATCACAAGTAAGGTGTCAAAGTCTCCAAGATCAATAAGCATAGGATGGTTGCACTCAATACAAGTGGATATGAAAGAGGCAACTAATGGACACAAGAGACAATGATCAAGATATATCATGTGAGAGGCATGAGCATGTATGTCATCAACCCAAGAAAGCAAATAATAGTGGAACATGGGTGATGCAACATAGCAAGCAATCATAGCGATCAAGTCAAGCAAGCTAGTAGTGCGAAGATGCAACATACTAGGAGGAATCATGGCAAGCATGTCATTGGTGCAAATAGTGTGCATGAATAATTCACATGACATAGCACAAGCATGAAAGCAAGGTGTGAGAAAATAGCATGAATATCTTGGTGAGAAGCCATATGTAAGTAGCAATAGGGCATCATGACTCTCCCAACATAACAAGCATCTATAGTATGGGGCACATGATAAACATGGCAATAGCAACAAGGATCTCCACCAAGCATGCAAATACACATAGGGATATCATAATGGTTCATCATGGGTAAATGCAAGCAAGGGTCACAATTGCATGGCAAAGGCATAGAAGCAAGCATAGCATGCAAAGTGAACACGGTAAAATGAGCATAAGGTGACAAGTGGTAAATGGCCCATAGCCGTGTCAGAGCCAAGTAGAGGAGTTGTGCGTAGTCCTTGCGCGAAGGGGACGGTGGTAAGGATAGTCCACGGGATCCCAAGTCATCATTGCTCTCAAGAGCTCGTTTCGTCAACTCTTGGGATTGAGAGGTCGACGAGTATACATGAGTACCTACACACAACAAAGGCAAAGGGAAAATTGTGTGTGCGTGGTAGATGTACACATCATCCATCATGATGCGCACGTGCGTGTGTTTGTTAGCACAAAATATCCAACGCTCAAATAAATGAGATGCGTGATATAGAAAGATTGTCATCCATCATGATAGGTTTGTTATTATGTATAGCATAATGGAGACTCAAATTGTGTAATGCATCATGAGAAATATCTAGAGCATTGTTATTCATGGAATGCATAAGGTGCAAGCAATTATGTGAATCATGCAAAGTATGGGATGAATCAAAATCTCCTAATATGTATGAGGAAACTATGGGGGTCTCCTCATAAGCAAGAGTAGTAACATCACATGGAGAGTATTGACAACATCCAAAACAATGCATATTTGGGACAATGTGATCATGGCATGACATATTGGATGAATTGCGCAAATCATGTAAAGGAAGCATGGCAATATCATCACTTGAAAAACAAAAGCCAATGACCATCATCTCGTCATCTATGCCATAAGTGCAAATGGGATTTATTTTAATGGGGCATGCATAGTTACTATGTTGAGATTGTAGTGATGCAATATGGGAGATCTCACTCATAGCATATGACAAGTTCAATGGATTGTCAAACATGACGTGACCAATAGAATTTTCACATGATATCCTATGAAGCATAGCATCACAACTAGGCAACTCAACATGCTCATCATCATATTCATCATAAATAGGTAAGTCAAGGCATGAAGGAGTTTCACTAGCATGAAGCATGGTAATAGGTTGGTCATCATCATGGGAGCAATCATCGTCAAGAGCGTCCACTAGTGGGACAAGACAAGCACCATCACCTATGTTACCTTTGGAAGGTCGCTCATGTGTTGTAGGTGAGGTGATGCGGAGCATCCCACGTTCATCCCCATGTACACTCCGACTACTCTCCAAGCCCCAAGGATACATAAGATGAGACCTCGACTATGCGCCATCGGACACAAGGTGAATTCACTCCTCTTCGAACCGTCACTTTCCGCATATGAGACATGGCTACTACCTCATGCGTGGACCTTGTATACACTCAGGTACAACCAGGATGACCAAGGAGAATCCAAGGACCAAGGCCAAGCATGGAAGAGAAGACGGAAGAAAGGAGAAGAAGAAGATGGAGCGGCTGTTGCAGACAGGCCGGACATCCGGGCCGCCGTCCGGATCATCCGGGCTCAGCCGGATCATCCGGACCCTCCCCCGGATCATCCGGGTAAATGCACCGAAGACAACAGAAGCGGCCCGACGAAGCCGGATCATCCGGACGGTCGCCCGGATCATCCGGACCCCCGACACCCGGATCATCCGGGCCACCATCCGGATCATCCGGACCCCGCCTGCGCGCGTGACTTGGGCCGAAGCCCGTGTACCGCTTCGCCCCTCACTTACCCCTTCGTGGCTTAGCACTATAAATAGACCTCCTCCTCCCCACTTTGAGGGGGAGCATTGATTTAGCTTATGTTAGTGATAGAGCTACGCTCATCTATCGGATCTCCTCCTGGTGAGAGACCGCGCCTCCATCTAGGAGAAGATCCTCTCGGATGCAAGACCCTTTACGGAAGATCCCTCGTGGATTCAAGGCCTCCTCCGGGAGATGAACGGTTCCGTTGTATCCTTACCTTTGTTGACCATGTATCTTGTGGATCTCTTATGTGTATGTTGATCTAGCACTTGTGTGATCGATTCCTTGTTGGTTGAGTGATTCTCTCGTTTTCCCGTGTTTCCCTTGTGCTTCCGCGTGTTCTTCGTGTTCCTCCGTGAGGATCCCCTCCAAACGTGAAAGATCGGCGAATTAGGGTTCCACCTACATCATATGGTATCATGAGCCACGTTGATCACGTTTTGGAGCCCCTACCCCGTGTTTTCTAGCTTGATTTTGTTGTTTTCGTCCTAAATCCGAAAATCCCCACCAAAAATAGCCCCAAATTTTTTGTGATTTGTTGGTTTTGATGATGTTTTGTTGATTTTGATCCATGGATTTGCTTGGTTTCAAGTGGATCTAGCATCTCCCCAAGTTTCCCCACCTTCCATCCACGAAATCCCTCAAATTTTGCCCCGAAAATCATCCATTTCCGCCCAAAAATTCGTCCCCGAGAGCAAATCCCGAGCGGGTTGACTTGGCCGGATCATCCGGACCTTCTCCCGGATCATCCGGACCAAGCCCGGATCAGCTGGACACCCCCCGGACGTCCGGATAAATCGCGCACCCAGAAAACAAAACCGGCGCTGACGAACCCGGATCATCCAGATTTCCTCCCGGATCATCCGGACCGAGCCCGGATCATCCGGACCTCCTCCCGGATCATCCGGTTTACCCTGAAACTGACTTCGGCTGATTTTTGTTTTGTCCATAACTAATTCATCCGAACTCCGATTTTGATGTTCTTTAGCTCGTTTTGAAGCTATTGACATCCCCTATCCCACAAAAATACCACCAACACCATTTGACACCATCAACTTTTCGAAAATTTGGCAAGTTTGCCTAGGCCTTCCACCATATCATCCGCATAGCCACCTCCGACTTCCGCAACCTAACCCATTTTGTTCCCCATTGCATATGTGGTTGTTTGAGTTGTGATTAGAGTCTCCTAAGGTGTTTCGGCTACTTAGGGACAATTGCTTCTTCATCAACCACCACCACCACTTCCGCATAGGCGTGCCCACCATACACTTCCGCCACCCCCAACTTAACCCAATTGTTGTTTGAGCTTGTTCGAGTTGTGGCTTGTGTCTCCTAAGGTGTTTCGGCTACTTAGGGACGGCAACTTCAACTCCGACTCGTGTATAGCCCATCATTCCGTCCGCATTGCCTAGTGCAACACCACCACCGCTTTCCGCTACCACCATTTTGACATTTGCCTTTGGATTTTGAGTTTGCGGTTTTTCCGTTTCCTAAGCTGTTTCAGCTACTTAGGGACGAGTTTCCATCATCTTGGTATCTACACCAAGAACACCGCCACTCATCATCGAAAGGACGGTAACCTCGACGACACCATTGTATATTACCTTGCAATTGCATTGTTAACCGCTGGCCCATTTTGCGTCACTTACCTATCGAGACTAGCCATTTGAGTATTGCCGGCAACGTTACTTGTGCACATTAGTGGTCCATACCTTCCATAGCATACATACCATATCATATTGGTGTCATATCATCCATTGTGCCTCAAGTTTGTTCCCGCATATACACAATTGCTATCTTGGTTTGTGCATTGTACAAAAGTGGCCATAGAGGAAAAAAAAGCTTTTAAGCAAAAGAAAGAGAGCAAAGAGCTCGTGAGCAAGTGCCATAGCATCATACCCCATTGCACATAAGATTGTCAAATCTACATCATATGCTTTCATGCTTGAAAGAAACACCGGGAACCATACATACATAGCATACTTGGGATAGAAAGAATATCCATTTTGCATCTTATAGGTTGTGCACAAGTGTCGTATCCGCCTACTGAGCAATCGTGCTAGCGTCTCTCTTGAGTTGTGCAACACGAGCGTTTTGGTGGATTCCACATTTTTGAGCTCATTCCTTGGTTGCACGACCCCATTTATCTATCCGTGTGTGTGTTTCCGTGTACCTCTCATTGCTATTGGTCTACTTGTTTCGCTTGCGAATTTGTGAATCTCTTTCAACATTATTGACTCTTGCTAACATTTTGCATTAAATTTTTGTGCCACTATCCTCACCGAGCTCCACTATAAGCCTTACTTGTGTAGGTGTGAGAACCGACAAGGATTGGTACCAATAGTGCTATTTCATTGTCCACATTTGAGTGAACTTGATTCATCTTCAACTTTGGTCAAAGGTACATTGGTATACGTTCTTCTCTTTCTCCCACTCATATTTGCTCGAGTCTTGTGATGGATAGGCAAGGCATTCCCTCTCCGGTCTACGACAACAACGACGGCGTGAACAACTACATCTCCAAAGCGTCTATCTTCGATCTACAACAACAAATGCAAGGCGCACAATCAAGATTGCGAGAGCGCATCGAGAACATCTCAATCGACATTCGTCACTCCGAAGCAAGGAAAAGGGACTACATCGACAAGAAGCTTGCCGCACATAAAGAGGAGCAAGATGCAAGGATGGAGGAGATTAGGGCCTTGATCAAGTCTTCTTCCCCTTCATCATCCTCAAGACGACGACGGTCAAGCCACAAGTCTTCGGAGCGCAAAAAAGATGCAAGTGCAAATCGTCCTTATCCACATCTACATGGCGATCACCATCACGTTCATGGTCATCACCGCCATGAAGGGCAAGTCACCTACAAGCAACATGTGCACAACGACGACGGACGACATCTCCTACGAGCTCAAGCACGACAACGACATCATCATCATGAAGATGCTCCACAAGCGCAAATGCACAAGTCCCAACAAGACCTACTTCACACCAAGTCCAAGCTTCAAGAGCACAAAAGAAGACCGCGAGACGACCACCACCAAGACGGCGCTACGGCTACACCAACCACTTTGGCATCTTCGCCAAGTGCTATCAAGGCATCTTCGCCTTTGGACGTACGACATCTTCGCCTACTTCCCACGAGTACGCCTACATCGACTTCATCAAGTACAAGGCGACCACCTACGAGCGAGGGTGAAACTTCCATCTTCGGAAGCCCCTCAAGGAAGATGGCCGAGCATGGGACACTCTCTTCGGTCATGGAGACGATCTATGAGGTGCCACATCATATGGGCCTCCGACAACAAGAAGGTGACAAGAGGGTTGAGCATGGGACTATCCCTTCAACCAAGGCGACGATAGGAGTTGAGCATGGAGACATTTGCACCAACATCCCTCCGACACCCACATATGTCGAGATGCCCCAAGTGCCATGTGAGGAGAGCCACCACCCCATGAGTGACATGAGTGACTCCACCATACGTGACATTGAGAGCATCTCCTATGAGAGGATGAGTGTGACCACCACTAGCCCCCCACATGAGAGCATGCCACACATCCTATGTGAGGTTGAGCACCATTTGAGTGACTCCAACAAACATATGAGTGAGAGCATCCTTGAGGGAGTGAGTGAGCCACAACACTTAGAGAGTGAGGTAGTTGACACGGCACGTGAGGCCACTATGATTTCTAACGACTTAACCTGTACTCCTAGTGTGTTTTCTTTTTTGGTGCTAGGTCTCCTACATGACGACACGCCTACCATTGATGAGTCCATACCTCCTATGGAGATGACGATGGCCATGATGGACGATGATGCACCCCCCACATGGTTCCATCAAGATGAAGATGACAACGAGACGAGCTTCAACACCTCACCTACAACACATGAGCGACACTCCAAAGGTAACATAGGTGATGGTGCTTCTCTTGTCCCACTAGTGGACACTCTTCATAATGATTGCTCCCATGATGTTGACCCTCCTATTGCCATGCTTCATGCTAGTGAAACTTCTTCATGCCTTGACTTACCCATTTATGATGAATATGATGATGAGCATGTTGAGTTGCCTAGTTGTGATGCTATGCTTCATAGGATATCATGTGAAAATTCTATTGGTCACTTCATGTTTGACAATCCATTGAACTTGTCATATGCTATGAGTGAGATCTCCCATATTGCATCCCTACAATCTCAACATAGTAACTATGCATGCCCCATTAAAATAAATCCCATTTGCACTTATGGCATAGATGACGAGATGATGGTCATTGGCTTTTGTTTTTCATGTGATGATATTGCCATGCTTCCTTTACATGATGTGCGCAATTCATCCAATATGTCATGCCATGATCACATTGTCCCACATATGCGTTGTTTTGGATGTTGTCAATATTCTCCACGTGATGTTGCTACTCATGCTCATGAGGAGACCCCCATAGTTTCCTCATACATATTAGGAGATCTTCATACATTTCATACTTTGCATGATTCCCATGACTGCGTGCACCATATGCATTCCATGAATAACAATGCTCTAGATATTTCTCATGATGCATTACACAATTTGAGTCTCCATTATGCGATACATCATAACAAACCTCTCATGATGGATGACATGTTTCTATATCACACATCTCATTTATTTGAGCGTTGGATATTTGGTGATAACAAACACACGCACGTGCGCATCATGATGGATGATGTGTACATTTACCACGCACACACAATTTTCCCTTTGTCTTTGTTTTGTGTAGGTACTCATGTATACTCGTCAACCTCTCAATCCCAAGAGTTGACGAAACGAGCTCTTGAGAGCAACGATGCTTTGGGATCCCGTGGACTATCCTCACCACCGTCCCCTTCGCGCAAGGACTACGCGCAACTCCTCCACTTGGCTCTCACACGGCTATGGGCCATTTACCACTTCTCACATTATGCTCATTTTACCGTGTTCACTTTGCGTGCTATGCTTGATCCTATGCCTTTGCCATGCAATTGTGACCCTTGCTTGTATATACCCATGATTCAACATTATGCTACTTCTATGTGTATTTGCATCCTTGGTGGAGATCCTTGTTGCTTTTGCCATGTTTATCATGTGCCCCATGCTATTGATGCTTGTTGTGTTGGGAGAGTCATGATGACCAATTGCTATTTGCATATGGCCTCTCGCCAATACATTGATGATATTTTTCTCATATCTTGCTTTAATGCTTGTGACATGTCATGTCCATTATTCATGCCCACTATTTGCACACATGACATGCTTGCCATGATTCCTTCTAGTATGTTGCATCTTCGCACTACTAACTTGCTTAACTTGATCGCTATGATTGCTTGCTATGTTGCATCACCCATGTTCCACTATTACTTGCTTTCTTGGGTTGATGACATAGATGTTGATGCCTCTCACTTGATTTGTCATGATCATTGTCTCTTGTCTCCATTAGTTGCATCTCTCATATCACCTTGTATTGAGTGCCAACTTGCTATGCTTATTGATCTCGGAGACTTGGACACTATACTTGTGATGCATGCTTGTTTGATTGAGCCTCTTGTATTTGGATGTTCTTACATCATATGCCTCCATACTTTGAAATGCTACCTTGTACTTTCTTATGATGAGCATGATGCATACACTTGTTCGGTATCTTACCACACGAATGATAGGTTTTGCATTTCCGGTAACCTCATTTGTTTTTCCGAGTGTTTGTCATGTTCTTTTATTTTGGAGGCTTCACAAGGCGATGCCGTTATGCGACATATTGGTTATGTGAAGGCATACATGATGTGCGACACCAACATTTTCGACATTCTCATAAAGGTGAACTCCTTCTCTTTGAGCAATCCTCAAATATGCATATTGGATGGGTCACTCTTTCATTGTTGTTTCCTTCTTGTTGTCTACATGATACATCTCGTGAACGGAAGAGCGACATTGGAGATTGGCTACATGGACCTTCACATTGAGGAGCGCTTGCACTTATTGGATGCACCTTCGGCACTCCACTCATGCCTCGACATCGAGCTTTGGTACACAAACACCTTCATATTTGTTGATTGTGCTCACACATGTCATGCTCGATGGACATATCATACTCACCACAAGTTTGCACCCTATGCATGGATTGACTCACATTGTGATTGCCTTGTTGCATCTTGTATTCCCATGTCATCCATGATATATGAGCTTGTTCACTTCCTTAGCAAATTTGTTGTGATCTTCCTTGATGGCATATTCATACATCATGATCATATTGTCCATCATCAATTGCATAATAACATATACATATTGAGCATCCATTGCCATATTCATGCTATTGATAAACCGTCTCACTATGACATCATTTTGCACCGTGGTTGCATTGATCATATTTACAACACATTTGTCTGCACAATGATTGCATTTCCTCCCATGAATGCTTTGCATCTCATTCTAGATCATCTTGATAAGCTTCATGCTCTTTGTCACAACCAATCTTGCCGCACGGACTCATTCTTACATGATGGACACTTTGTGTGCGCTAACCATTGTATTTCAGTGTTGCTCGTGTTTGCTCTTTTGCATGTCTATTACTCCGGCGACACCTTGGACTACGCGGATTGCACCATGCCTTCAACCGTCCAACTACAAGTCCGTCTCGACAACCGTTTCCATGGTGATGAGGATCACGATCCGAGGTCGGATCTTTCCCAAGGGGGATATGATGCGGAGCATCCCCGTTCATCCCCATGTACACTCCGACTACTCTCCAAGCCCCAAGGATACATAAGATGAGACCTCGATCAGGCGCCATCGGACACAAGGTGAATTCACTCCTCTTCAAACCGTCACTTTCCGCATATGAGACATGGCTACTACCTCATGCGTGGACCTTGTATACACTCAGGTACAACCAGGATGACCAAGGAGAATCCAAGGACCAAGGCCAAGCATGGAAGAGAAGACGGAAGAAAGGAGAAGAAGAAGATGGAGCGGCTGTTGAAGACAGGCCGGACATCCGGGCCGCCGTCCGGATCGTCCGGGCTCAGCCGGATCATCCGGACCCTCCCCCGGATCATCCGGATAAATGCACCGAAGACAACAGAAGCGGCCCGACGAAGCCGGATCATCCGGACGGTCGCCCGGATCATCCGGACCCCCGACACCCGGATCATCCGGGCCACCATCCGGATCATCCGGACCCCGCCTGCGCGCGTGACTTGGGCCGAAGCCCGTGTACCCCTTCGCCCCTCACTTACCCCTTCGTGGCTTAGCACTATAAATAGACCTCCTCCTCCCCACTTTGAGGGGGAGCGTTGATTTAGCTCATGTTAGAGATAGAGCTACGCTCATCTATCGGATCTCCTCCTCGTGAGAGACCGCGGCCTCCATCTAGGAGAAGATCCTCTCGGATGCAAGACCCCTTTACGGGAAGATCCCCTCGTGGATTCAAGGCCTCCTCCGGGAGATGAACGGTTCCGTTGTATCCTTACCTTTGTTGACCATGTATCTTGTGGATCTCTTATGTGTATGTTGATCTAGCACTTGTGTGATCGATTCCTTGTTGGTTGAGTGATTCTCTCTCGTTTTCCCCGTGTTTCCCCTTGTGCTTCCGCGTGTTCTTCGTGTTCCCTCCGTAGGATCCCCTCCAAACGTGAAAGATCGATGAATTAGGGTTCCACCCTACATCATGAGGTGTTGAAGATTGTCTCGTTGTCATCTTCATCTTGATGGAACCATGTGGGGGGTGCATCATCGTCCATCATGGCCGTCGTCGTCTCCATAGGAGGTATGGACTCATCAATGGTAGGCGTGTCGTCATGTAGGAGACCTAGCACCAAAGGAGAAAACACACAAGGAGTAGAGGGTAAGTCGTTAGAAATCATAGTGGCCTCACATGCCGTGTCAACTACCTCACTCACTAAGTGTAGTGGCTCACTCACTCCCTCTTGGATGCTCTCACTCGTATTGTTGGTGGAGTCACTCAAATGGCGCTCAACCTCACATAGGGTGTGTGGCATACTCTCATGTGTGGGGCTAGTGGTGGTCACACACATCCTCTCAAAGGAAATGCTCTCAATGTCACATATGGTGGAGTCACTCATGTCTCTCATGTGGTGGTGGCTCTCCTCACATGGCACTTGGGGCATCTCGATATATGTGGGTGTCGGAGAGATGTTGATGAGGACATGGCTACCACAGTTACACCCATATTCCCTAATGTTTTACCTCTTGGAACAGTTGCTAGAGCTCAAATACGCCAATTAAATTATCAGGTACTTTCGTTTCTTGGTAATGTTTCTAGTGTTCATGAGAATATGATGCTGCCTAACTTAGATATATTTGTGTTGCTTGCAATTGAAGGGCCTAGCACGGGCAAGAAGGTTGAACATTGGAGCATGGTCAAGCACAGAGATGAAGGTGTGTGCGAGGAGGACAAGAATGGAGTTACAAGTGATGATTTCAGGACTTTGAAGCCACCATAATGAGTTCATGAAGCCTTGGACGAAATATACAAGATGCCACTTCATAAATTTCGTCCAGAGGCTATTCTAGGTGCTGCGTCACCTTATTATTGGGCCAGGCCCATGTAATTTCGAAATACATTAGTATAGGCTATTTTTAGAGTCCGTATGTGTGGGGAAACAAGAGATAGGGTTAGTTTGGACCCCTCCACCAAGGGCCACGAAATTCTCCCCTCTTCCTCCATATATACAGCCCTTAGGGCACCATTTAGACTTTGGGTTTTGTTTAGATCAAAAGTTCGCCATAGCTGCAACTTCGCGTGCCGTTTGTGTTCAACGACCGGACAAAGGCGTCACAGAACCCCACCTTGATCAATAAAGCTTTCATCTTATATTCGCAATATCCAGATTGCAATCTCAGTTTCTTGCTTGTTCTTCATTTGCTCGCAGAAAATAGACCCTCGTGGTCAGGTTGATCGTGCTCCGGCGTTGGATTGGCGCATAATAAAAAATCAGATCGAATCCTCCTAGTTTGGTAACTTTGGATTAGAAAAAAAAAGATTGGCTCGACCAAAAAAAAACTGCAAGAAGAACGTGGGAAATAAAAGAGATCCATACTTATTAGGAAAGAGAAGGAGAGCAGATTCGTTTGGGAGAAGTGGAAAAAAATTGTTTCCTTTTGAATCCTTCTAGGCATTCACGTTTTGGAAAGACAAGAAGAAAAAAAAGGCAACTGCAGATCTGCTGTTTGTTTGGGACGAAGTAAAAACAAATAAGAGGAAAGTGGGACCAGTTCGGTTGCGTTTTTGGGGCGTGATCCCCTCCCACGTGGGTTGTGTTACTTTGGAAGGGACTTAAAGCGCGAAGGAAAAGGAAAGTCTGATCCGCAAAAAAAGGGGGGGCTGATTCGGTAGAGATTTCTGAGGAAAATAAAGAGGGCGTACATTTTTTATGGAGATTTAGAAGGAAGGAAGGTGTCACGTGGATTTTGTTGCCTTGGATCATTCCATTGGAGAGTTTAAAGGAAAGAGTAATTGTCCGGTTGCCAAAAAAAAGAGTAGGTGTTTGGAAGGGAATATAGTGCTGATATTTTTGGTTTGGTTGGAGAGTGGACTTTCAAAAAACAGAACACGTGGCTAGTAATGCTACTACTTGGATCGTGGTGAGGCAAAAAGGAAAAAAAAAGTTAAGTGGCTTGCTAGCACTACTTGTTTGTATATCCTCTTTTGATCTAGCACTCAGTATTTTCATTTTGGTTCCGGTCGTGAATTTGTCTGTGTCTTAGGCTCGCGTCTCTAATATAGTCTAGCCTAAAATCAGCACTCGACCACTTTGAACGAATTTTCAGCTTGCATTAATTAACGTGGTTGTAGCATTTTTCCCACATATTTAAAGCCAACCCAGCTCCACATATTTCTACTTCGTGCATACATACATTCACCTGGAAATCGCTTTACCCAACTTTTGAAGTTACTTGACACCGCTGGTTGCTGATCACCGCCTGCTGCATGGTAAGAACTTGTAAGACATTGATATTTGCTTTACTGTGAGCGTCTTACCACCACATCCTAGTAGTTATAGGAACATCATTTTTGGATTTTGTTTCTTGTTTCTACTAATCATGACAGGATCTAGAGTCAATTCATTGGCTTTGTCGATCGCGGGAGACGTGCCACCACCTATGCAAATTCCACAACGATCACGAGAGGAGCATAAACATCCAAATGCACATGATCAGGTTAATGTTTCTATACCATCATTTAATGGCCGTTTTAGACCTGCTTTATATATTGAATGGGAGTTCGATATAAATATTATATTTGCTTCCCATAATTTTGATGAACGTAAAAAAATTAAGGTTGCGGTTGGTTCTTTCACTGGTTATGCTTTAGTTTGGTGGAGTGAATATTGTCGGTTACACCCTGATTATATACCTATTACTTGGGATGATTTGAAACTTGCCATGCGACATACATTCGTCCCCGCTTATTATACTCGTGACATGATTAAAAAGTTGCAACATTTAAAACAAGGTAGTGACACTGTAACGAAATATTATGATGATTTACAAACTACCTTGTTGCATTCCTCTTTAGAAGAAAGTGAAGAAGAATTTATGGATAGATTTTGGGAGGATTAAACCGTGACATTAGGAGATACTAATTAATGAAACATGTTATCCTATGGACCGTTTGTTTCGTCTTGCTTGCAAAGCTGAACAGAGATAACAAGGCGTGTTGCCCACAAGATAAACAAGCGGAAGGTGCAAATCTCACGAGTTGCGATGGTTGTTCCTTCCACCACTGCGTATCCTATGACAACAACATCCATTGTTGTGAGCACCACATCACCTCCACCACATGACCTGTCGCCACCTAGAGTGCCTACATCATCTGAGTTAACCACAATAGGTAATGACAAAGGTATTAATCTTCCACCTCCACATGAGTATGATGAATGCCTTGTTAATTTAAATGCACCATGCGATGAGCTACCTACTACTTTGATCACACCAGCTATTTTAGAGGACTCTGTTGATGATTTGACTTTGCCATGTGATCAAACAATTTTGAGTGAACCCATTGAATTAATTATTGATCTTGAAAGAACCATGTGAATCAGGGAATAACTCAAATTTGGATCAAATATGCTTGAAAATAATTGTGCCAATGTTTAATCATTTTGATATGACCTCTAATCTTGGTGATGGCTCATCAATGTTGGGATGGTTTAATGATAAGCATTGTCAATCTTTTGATATGAATAAGAGCTTCACTTATATGTGCAAACTGAGTTGCAATATTTTCATGCCTTTGACTTCTTGTGATAATATATTGGCTTTATATTTCACGAATTTTGAAGGGTGCTCTTGTATAACTGTGTCACATGTGCCCCAACTGAGATCAGTGAAAATGGATGACATATACATATACAACGTGTACACCTTGTCTCTTTTGTTGGCCAGATTTCAGATTAAGCAACGCCGAGGACGGCTATGTTTTCAAGAAGGGGAGGATGATGAGGACATGGCTACCACAGTTACACCCATATTCCCTAATGTTTTACCTCTTGGAACAGTTGCTAGAGCTCAAATACGCCAATTAAATTATCAGGTACTTTCGTTTCTTGGTAATGTTTCTAGTGTTCATGAGAATATGATGCTGCCTAACTTAGATATATTTGTGTTGCTTGCAATTGAAGGGCCTAGCACGGGCAAGAAGGTTGAACATTGGAGCATGGTCAAGCACAGAGATGAAGGTGTGTGCGAGGAGGACAAGAATGGAGTTACAAGTGATGATTTCAGGACTTTGAAGCCACCATAATGAGTGCATGAAGCCTTGGACGAAATATACAAGATGCCACTTCATAAATTTCGTCCAGAGGCTATTCTAGGTGCTGCGTCACCTTATTATTGGGCCAGGCCCATGTAATTTCGAAATACATTAGTATAGGCTATTTTTAGAGTCCGTATGTGTGGGGAAACAAGAGATAGGGTTAGTTTCGGACCCCTCCACCAAGGGCCACGAAATTCTCCCCCTCTTCCTCCATATATACAGCCCTTAGGGCACCATTTAGACTTTGGGTTTTATTTAGTTAAAAGTTAGCCATCGTTGCAACTTCGTGTACTTCGTTTGTGTCCAACGACCAGACCAAGACCGCTTATGAAACCCCACTTTCATCTATACTTCATATATGCTCGCAATATTCAGATTGCTTTATCATATTCTTGCTTGTTCTTCGATTGCTTGCAGGAATAGACCGTCGTGGTCAGGCTGATCGTGCTTCCAGCATCATCAGTAACCTCTCGGAGTTGGTTTAGCGATTGCTAAGGCGCAACGTCGTACACGTTTGTAGTCGGATCGTCAAAGTCTACTCCACCAAATCGATAGTTATCATCTCATCGAAAGATCGGGACACCCTCGCCTCTATCAGATGTTGGTGCAAATGTCTCCATGCTCAACTCCTATCATCGCCTTGGTTGAAGGGATAGTCCCATGCTCAACCCTCTTGTCACCGTCTTGTTGTTGGAGGCCCATATGATGTGGCACCTCATAGCTCGTCTCCAAGACCGAAGGGAGTGTCCCATGCTCGGCCATCTTCCTTGAGGGGCTTCCAAAGATGGAAGTTTCACCCTCGCTCGTAGGTGGTCGCCTTGTACTTGATGAAGTCGATGTAGGCGTACTCGTGGGAAGTAGGCGAAGATGCCGTACGTCCAAAGGCGAAGATGCCTTGATAGCACTTGGCGAAGATGCCAAAGTGGTTGGTGTAGCCGTAGCGCCGTCTTGGTGGTGGTCGTCTCGCGGTCTTCTTTTGTGCTCTTGAAGCTTGGACTTGGCATGAAGTAGGTCTTGTTGGGACTTGTGCATTTGCGCTTGTTGAGCATCTTCATGATGATGATGTCGTTGTCGTGCTTGAGCTCGTAGTAGATGTCGTTCGTCGTCGTCGTGCACATGTTGCTTGGAGGTGACTTGGCCTTCATGATGATGTGGATCACGAATGTGATGGTGGTCGCCATGTAGATGTTGACTTGGATGACTTGCGCTTGCATCTTGTTTGCACTCCGAAGACTTGTGGCTTGACCGTCGTCGTCTTGAGCATGATGAAGTGGAAGAAGACTTGATCAAGGCCCGAATCTCTTCCATCCTCGCATCTTGCTCCTCCTTTTGTGCGGCAAGCTTGTTGTCGATGTAGTCCCTTTTCCTTGCTTCGGAGTGACGAATTTCGATGGAGATGTTCTCGATGCGCTCACGCAATCTTTGATGAGGACATCAATACCATTGTTACATCCACAGCCCCTACTGTTACATATACGGGACCAATTACTAGAGCTCGCGCACGCCAATTAAATTACCAGGTACTTTCGTTTCTTGGTAATGATTCTAATGTTCATGAGAATATGATGCTGCCTAAATTGGATACATTTGTTTTGCTTACAAATGAAGGGCCTAGCTTGGAGAAGGGTGAACATTGGAGCAAGAACACGCATGGAGTTGATGGCATGCTAAAGGATCAAGAACGGAGTTACAAGTGATGATTTCAGGACTTTAAAGCCACCATAAGGAGTGCATGAAGCCTTGGACGAAATATACAAGATGCCACTTCATAATATTCGTCCATAGGCTATTCTAGGTGCTGCGTCACCTTATTATTGGGCCAGGCCCATGTAATTTCGAAATACATTAGTATAGGCTATTTTTAGAGTCCGTATGTGTGGGGAAACAAGAGATAGGGTTAGTTTCGGACCCCTCCACCAAGGGCCACGAAATTCACCCCCTCTTCCTCCATATATACAGCCCTTAGGGCACCGTTTAGACTTGGGTTTTGTTTAGATCAAAAGTTCGCCATAGCTGCAACTTCGCGTGCCGTTTGTGTTCAACGACCGGACAAAGGCGTCCAGTAACCCCACCTTGATCAATAAAGGTTTCATCTTAAATTCGCAATATCCAGATTGCAATCTCAGTTTCTTGCTTGTTCTTCGTTTGCTCGCAGGAAATAGACCCTCGTGGTCAGGTTGATCGTGCTCCGGCGTGGTCAATAACCTCTCGGAGTTGGTTTAGCGATTGCTAAGGCGCGACGTTCTCGCACGCTCGTAGTCGGATCGTCAAAGTCGACTTCCACCAAAGCGAAATCCGCCATCTCATTGGAAGACGGGACACCTTTGCCTCTATCAAGTTGTATCAGTTTTCAGGTTGCTCGGTGAGATTTTACAGTTTTTCGTAGTTTAGATCGAGTCTGTTCTTCATACCTATAGTCCACGAAAAAGCCACAAAAAAATTAGGGTTAGTTCATCCCATCCGAACCAATCTGAGCCTTTGCATAATCTTTTTTGTATTTGCTTTGTTGAATTTGCGGTTGCATCGTCGTGTCAAGTTGCTGGTCTTAGCGTCTAATCTTTTAGAGTTTGAGTTACATTCACAAGGTTGTCACGTCGCCGCTGCCATATACCACCACCACATATTCACCGCCAATCCGAATCCATATACGCCACCACATATCCGCCGCCATCACGCCCATCCGAGTCCACCTGCAACATATATCCGCCACCAGTCCGAGTTCCACCAGATTCATCTACGCCACCAGTCCGAGTTCCACCAGATTCATCTTCGCCACCTGTCCGAGTTCCACCAGATTCATCTCCGCCACCAGTCCTAGTCCGAGTCTAGTAATTATTGCATTGTTCTCGATTTCCAGATCACGCGATACTCCGAGTCGTGATAGCAGAGGACTCCCCAACTTCCGAGCCATCCGCAGAAGAAAAATAGTTACAATTTCAAAAAAAAACTAAGTCTGGAAAATTCTGGCTAGGCAGTTTTTAGACCATTTGTAGACTTTTTCGAAAAAAAATTGTTGGGGAGCAAAAAAAAAAAAGAGGAAAAAAAGTGCAAAAAAAAGGAAAAAAAAGAGAAAAAAAATTCATAGTGTGCTCCTCCCTTGTTTACGTGCCGCGCCGTGATTTTGTTGGTGTTCTAGGCTCGCGTCTCTAGCATAGTCTAGCCTAGGACCAGCATAGTACCGTCGTTGAGCGTTTATTCAACTTTGCATCTCTGAATTGATTATTGCTGACCCTTTTTGCTACCATATTATAAGCCTTCCTAGCTCCACATACATCTACGTCGTGCGTTGGACTCTCCCTGGTAATCGCTCTATCCAAGCTTTGAGAGTTTTGACTACAACGGTTGCCGATCACCGCCTGCTGCTGGGTAAGAACTGGTAAGAATTTGAGATTTGCTTGACGGATTTGTGACTGTCCACCACACCACCACCACCACTTCCTAGTAGTCTGTGAGGATCATATTCTTGTGTGTTTCTCTTGCTGCTAACAATGGCAGGATCACAAGCCGATGAGACTGATTGGGAGAACTGACGAACAAACAGCTACATGATAAGTTTCAACAAATGATGATTGGACAGGTGCAAGATGTGCTAAACAGATTTGACGAGGCCATGGAGAAGATAGATGGCATTGAGAAGACATTTGAAACAAAGCTTGATAGCAAGTTTGATGAATTGCTCTGCGTTTTCCACAACCAGCGCCGGCTGCACCTATCGCACCTCTGAACGACAACAACTACACCCCTTCCGAATCGGTGTGGACGAGCTCAGCGTGTTCCTATTGAGCCAGACAAAATTCTGGTGCCGCTGCTCTCGCTGTTGGTGCTTCGTGGCTCCTGCCATCGCTGCTGCTGGTACCGAGGAGGATGATGAGTATGCGGACGATTATGAGGATGAGGTTGATCAACATCAGAACTACGTGCAACCACCAGCACCACAACCACCAGGTCGTCCACATGCAAATAATGGCAATGTTAGGGCTCCCCCTCAGGTACGAGATCATGACCATCTCCCTAAACTGAAATTGAATATTCCACCATTTGAGGGTCGATATGTTCCTGATATATATCTTACTTGGGAGTTAGAAACTGAACAACGATTTACATGTTTACAATATCCTGAGGAGAGACGTGTTCCTGCTGCTGTTTGTGCTTTCACTAGCTTTGCATGTGTTTGGTGGTGCGAACATTGTAGATTATATCCTGTTCCAGCTACTTGGGCTGCTTTGAAAACTGCTATGCGTGCTCGTTGGGTTCCACCATACTATCAACGTGAATTACTTCAAAAATTGCAGCGCTTAAGACAAGGAAAAATTCTGTAGAAGAATATTATCGGGAATTACAAACTTGCTTGATTAGATGTGGTATTGTTGAGGAGAATGAAGCTATGCTTGCATGTTTTACGGGTGGATTAAATAGAGATTCAGACCATTCTAGACTATAAGGATTATAATAATATCACTCGCTTATTCCATCTTGCTTGTAAAGCTGAACGTGAAGTGCAGGATCGACAGGCATTGGCGCGCACTAACTTTTCTCGCAGGTCGACCTTCATCATGGACACCACGTGCATCATCTACTTCCACCGCACCATCACCTCCTTGGTGCCACCTCCAACCGTGATACAAGAAAGCAGGCACAACCACCACTATCGCCAAGAGCACACCTGCCGGGCCTGCACAGAGTTCTTCTTCTTCCATGGCGTCAACGGGCACACAAGTGATATTATTTGTCGTCGTTGTAAGGGAAGAGGACATTTTATGAGAGAATGCAAATCTCAGCGTGTGATGATTGCTCACGAGGATGGTGGGTATGAGTCGCTAGTGACTATGATGAGGAGACTTTGGCTCTTATTACACATGAGGAACACGATGGAGATGATTACGATCATGAGACACAATACATGGCTGCTGAAGATCTTGACAGGTATGAATGTTTAGTTGCTCAACGTGTTTTGAGTGTGCAGGTTACACAAGCTGAGCAAAATCAGAGGCATAATTTGTTCCATACAAAGGAGTTGTGGAGGAACGTTCTATTAGCGTTATCATAGATGGAGGAGCTGCAACAACTTGGCTAGCATGGAGATGGTGGAGAAGCTATCTCTCACCACAAGACCACATCCACATCCTTACTACATCCAATGGTTCAACAACAGCGGCAAGGTTAAGGTAACACGTCATTGTTCGTGTGCATTTTAGTATCTCTACATATGCTGATTATGTTGATTGTGATGTGGTACCTATGCAAGCATGTTCCTTATTACTTGGTCGACCATGGCAATTTGATAAAAATTCTGTACACCATGGTAGAAACAATCAAGATATACTCTTGTTCATAAGGATAAAAATATTACTTTGCTTCCTATGACTCTCGAGTCCATTTTGAAAGATGATATTAATAGAGCTAATAAAGCAAAACAGGAGAAAAATAAGAGCGAAAATCAGATTGTGGCAAAAGAATTTGAGCAACAAATGAAGCCTAATAATAAACCATCTAGTGTTGCTTCTGAAATTAAATTGAAAAGTGCATGTTTACTTGCCACCAAATCTGATATTGATGAGCTAGATTTTAGCAAATCTGTTTGCTATGCTTTTGTGTGCAAAGAGGCATTATTTTCATTCGAGGACGTGCCTTCCTCTTTGCCCCCTGCTGTCACTAACATTTTGCAGGAGTTCGCTGACGTCTTTCCACAAGACGTGCCACCGGGATTACCACCTATTCGAGGGATTGAGCATCAAATTGACTTAATTCCCGGTGCATCATTACCCAACCGTGCACCATTCCGTACCAATCCAGAGGAGACGAAGGAGATTATGCGTCAAGTATAGGAGCTGCTCGATAAAGGTTATATACGCGAATCCCTTAGTCCTTGTGCTGTTCCTATTATTCTAGTGCCGAAAAAGGATGGTACGTCACGTATGTGTGTTGATTGTAGAGGCATTAATAATATTACTATTCGTTATCGTCACCCTATTCCTAGGCTAGATGATATGCTTGATGAATTGAGTGGCTCAACAATATTCTCCAAAGTTGATTTGCGTAGTGGATACCATCAAATTCGTATGAAATTGGGAGATGAATGGAAAACAGCATTTAAAACTAAGTTTGGATTATATGAGTGGTTAGTCATGCCTTTTGGGTTAACTAATGCACCTAGTACTTTCATGAGATTAATGAACGAAGTTTTACGTGCTTTCATTGGACGATTTGTGGTAGTCTATTTTGATGATATACTGATTTATAGCAAATCTTTGGAAGAACATTTGAAACATTTACGTGCTGTTTTTAATGCTCTACGTGATGCACGTTTGTTTGGTAACCTTGGGAAGTGCACCTTTTGCACCGACCGAGTATCTTTTCTTGGCTATGTTGTTACTCCACAGGGAATTGAAGTTGATAAAGCCAAGATTGAAGCTATTGAGAGTTGGCCGCAGCCCAAAACGGTCACACAAGTGAGGAGTTTTCTTGGACTCGCTGGTTTCTATAGGCGTTTTGTGAGAGATTTCAGCACCATTGCTGCACCTCTCAATGAGCTTACAAAGAAGGATGTGCCTTTTGTTTGGGGTACCGCACAGGAAGAAGCCTTCACGGTATTGAAAGATAAGTTGACACATGCTCCTTTACTCCAACTTCCTGATTTTAATAAGACTTTTGAGCTTGAATGTGATGCTAGTGGAATTGGATTAGGAGGTGTGTTATTACAAGATGGCAAACCTGTTGCATACTTTTACGAAAAATTGAGTGGGCCTAGTCTGAATTACTCTACTTATGATAAAGAATTATATGCTCTTGTTCGGACTTTAGAAACATGGCAACATTATTTATGGCCCAAAGAATTTGTTATACATTCTGATCATGAATCTTTGAAACATATTAAAAGTCAAGCTAAACTGAATCGTAGACATGCTAAATGGGTTGAATTCATTGAGACTTTCCTTATGTCATTAAACACAAGAAGGGTAAAGAAAATGTTATTCTTGATGCATTGTCTCGTCGCTATACTATGCTTTCACAACTTGACTTTAAAATATTTGGTTTGGAGACCATCAAAGATCAATATGTGCATGATGTTGATTTTAAAGATGTATTGCAGAATTGTAAAGAAGGAAGAACATGGAACAAGTTTGTCGTTAATGATGGATTCGTGTTCCGCGCTAACAAGCTATGCATTCCAACTAGCTCCGTTCGTCTTTTGTTGTTGCAGGAGGCGCATGGAGGGGGACTAATGGGACACTTTGGCGTGAAGAAGACGGAGGACATACTTGCTACACATTTCTTTTGGCCAAAGATGAGACGGGATGTTGAGCGTTTTATTGCTCGCTGCACTACATGTCAAAAAGCTAAGTCACGACTCAATCCTCATGGTTTATATATGCCTTTGCCTGTACCTAGTGTTCCTTGGGAGGATATATCTATGGACTTTGTTTTAGGTTTACCTAGAACAAAGAAGGGGAGGGATAGCATATTTGTTGTCGTGGATAGATTCTCGAAAATGGCACACTTTATACCATGTCATAAAAGCGATGATCTTTGTCAATGTTGCTGATTTGTTCTTTCGTGAAATTATTCGCTTGCATGGTGTGCCAAATACTATTGTTTCAGATCGTGATACTAAATTTCTTAGCCACTTTTGGAGATGTTTATGGGCTAAGTTGGGGACTAAACTGCTTTTTAGTACTACTTGTCACCCCAAACCGATGGACAAACTGAAGTAGTCAATAGAACATTGTCTACTATGCTTAGGGCTGTTCTAAAGAATAATAAGAAAATGTGGGAGGAATGCTTGCCTCATGTTGAATTTGCTTATAATCGTTCATTGCATTCTACTACTAAGATGTGCCCTTTTGAAGTTGTGTATGGTTTCCTACCTCGTGCACCTATTGATTTGTTGCCTCTTCCATCTTCGGAGAAGGTTAATTTTGATGCTAAAGAACGTGCTGAATTGATTTTAAAAATGCATGAGTTAACTAAGGAAAACATTGAGCGTATGAATGCTAAATATAAACATGCTGGAGATAAGGGTAGAAAACATGTTGTGTTTGCACCTGGAGATCTTGTTTGGTTACATTTGCGTAAGGATAGATTTCCTGATTTGCGCAAATCAAAACTAATGCCACGTGCTGCTGGTCTCTTTAAGGTGTTGGAGAAAATAAATGATAATGCATATAAACTTGAGCTGCCTGCAGATTTTGGGGTTAGTCCCACTTTTAACATTGCAGATTTGAAGCCTTATTTGGGTGAGGAAGATGAGCTGCCGTCGAGGACGACTTCATTTCAAGAAGGGGAGGATGATGAGGACATCAATACCATTGTTACATCCACAGCCCCTCTTTGTTACATATCTGGGACCAATTACTAGAGCTCACAAGACGCCAATTAAATTACCGGTACTTTCGTTTCTTGGTAATGATTCTAATGTTCATGAGAATATGATGTGCTTAAATTGGATACATTTGTTTTGCTTACAAATGAAGGGCCTAGCTTGGAGAAGGGTGAACATTGGAGCAAGAACACGCATGGAGTTGATGGCATGCATAAGGATCAAGAACGGAGTTACAAGTGATGATTTCAGGACTTTGAAGCCACCATAAGGAGTGCATGAAGCCTTGGACGAAATATACAAGATGCCACTTCATAATATTCGTCCATAGGCTATTCTAGGTGCTCGTCACCTTATTATTGGGCCAGGCCCATGTAATTTCGAAATACATTAGTATAGGCTATTTTTAGAGTCCGTATGTGGGGAAACAAGAGATAGGGTTAGTTTGGACCCCTCCACCAAGGGCCACGAAATTCACCCCTATTCCTCCATATATACAGCCCTTAGGGCACCGTTTAGACTTGGGTTTTGTTTAGATCAAAAGTTCGCCATAGCTGCAACTTCGCGTACTTCGTTTGTGTTCAACGACCAGACAAAGGCGTCACAGAACCCCACCTTGATCAATAAAGCTTTCATCTTAAATTCGCAATATCCAGATTGCAATCTCAGTTTCTTGCTTGTTCTTCGTTTGCTCGCAGGAAATAGACCCTCGTGGTCAGGTTGATCGTGCTCCGGCGTGGTCAATAACCTCTCGGAGTTGGTTTAGCGATTGCTAAGGCGCGACGTTCTCGCACGCTCGTAGTCGGATCGTCAAAGTCGACTTCCACCAAAGCGAAATCCGCCATCTCATCGAAAGACGGGACACCTTTGCCTCTATCAATCTTGATTGTGCGCCTTGCATTTGTCGTTGTAGATCGAAGATAGACGCTTTGGAGATGTAGTTGTTCACGCCGTCGTTGTTGTCGTAGACCGGAGAGGGAATGCCTTGCCTATCCATCACAAGACTCGAGCAAATATGAGTGGGAGAAAGAGAAGAACGTATACCAATGTACCTTTGACCAAAGTTGAAGATGAATCAAGTTCACTCAAATGTGGACAATGAAATAGCACTATTATTACCAATCCTTGTCGGTTCTCACACCTACACAAGTAAAGCTTATAGTGGAGCTCGGTGAGGATAGTGGCACAAAAATTTAATGCAAAATGTTAGCAAGAGTCAATAATGTTGAAAGAGATTCACAAATTCGCAAGCGAAACAAGTAGACCAATAGCAATGAGAGGTACACGGAAACACACACACGGATAGATAAATGGGGTTGTGCAACCAAGGAATGAGCTCAAAATGTGGAATCCACCAAAACGCTCGTGTTGCACAACTCAAGAGAGACGCTAGCACGATTGCTCAATAGGCGGATACGACACTTGTGCACAACCTATAAGATGCAAAATGGATATTCTTTCTATCCCAAGTATGCTATGTATGTATGGTTCCCGGTGTTTCTCTCAAGCATGAGATCATTTGATGTAGATTTTGGTATGGCTCTTATGTGCAATGGGGTATGATGCTATGGCACTTGCTCACGAGCTCTTTGCTCTCTTTTTGCTTAAAAGCTTTTTCTCTTTTTTTTCAATGGCCACTTATGCACAATGCACAAACCAAGATAGCTATTGTGTATATGCGGGAACGATATTGTGACACAATGTATGATATGATACCAATATGATATGGTATGTATGCAATGGATGGTGGATCACTAATGTGCACAAGTAACGTTGCCGGCAATACTCAAATGGCTAGTCTCGATAGGCAAGTAACGCAAAATGGGCTAGGGGTTAAGAATGCAATTGCAAGGTGAATATACAAAGGTGTCGTCGAGGTTACCGTCCTTTGCGATGATGAGTGGCGGTGTTCTTGGTGTAGATACCAAGATGATGGAGACTCGTCCCTAAGTAGCCGAAACACCTTAGGAAACGGAAAAACCGCAAACTCAAAATCTCAAATGACAAATGTCAAAATGGTGGTAGCGGAAAGCGGTGGTGGTGTTGCACAATGCAATGCGGAAGTGGAATGATGGATATACACGTGTCGGAGTTGAAGTTGCCGTCCCTAAGTAGCCGAAACACCTTAGGAGACACAAGCTAGAACTCAAACAAGGTCAAATTGAATTGGGTTAAGTTTGGTTGTCGGAAGTGTATGGTGGGCACGTCTATGTGGAAATGGAGGTGGTTGTTGAAGAAGAAGCAACCATCCCTAAGTAGCCGAAACACCTTAGGAGACTCTAGTCACAACTCAAACAACCACATATGCAATGGGGAACAAAATGGGTTAGGTTGCGGAAGTCGGTGGTGGCTATGCGGATGATATGGTGGAAGGCCTAGGCAAACTTGCCAAATTTCAGAAAATATGATGGAGTCAAATGATGTTGGTGGTATTTTTGTGGGATAGGGGATGTCAATAGCTTCAAAACGAGCTAAAGAACGTCAAAAACGGACTCCGGATGAATTAGTTATGACCAAAACAAAAATTCAGCCGTGTTAGTTTCAGGGTAAACCGGATGATCCGAGAGGAGGTCCGGATGATCCGGGCTCGGTCCGGATGATCCGGGAGAAGGTCCGGATGATCCGGGTTCGTCAGCGCCGGTTCTGTTTTTCGGGTGCGCGATTTATCCGGACGTCCGGGGGGGCGTCCAGCTGATCCGGGCTTGGTCCGGATGATCCGGGAGAAGGTCCGGATGATCCGGCCAAGTCAACCCGCTCGGGATTTGCTCTTGGGGACGAATTTTTCGGCGGAAATGGATGATTTTCGGGGCAAAATTTGAGGGATTTCGTGGATGGAAGGTGGGGAAACTTGGGGGAAAGCTAGATCCACTTGAAACCAAGCAAATCCATGGATCAAAATCAACAAAACATCATCAAAACAAACAAATCACAAAAAATTTTGGGGCTATTTTTGGTGGGGATTTTCGGATTTTAGGACGAAAACAACAAAATCAAGCTAGAAATCACGGGGTAGGGGCTCCAAAAACGTGATCAACGTGGCTCATGATACCATATGATGTAGGGTGGAACCCTAATTAAATCGATCTTTCACGTTTGGAGGGATCCTACGGGGAACACGAAGAACGCGCGGAAGAACGAGAGGAAATCACGGGAAGAACAAGAGAGACACTCAACCGACAAGAGATCAATCACACAAGGTCTAGATCATGAAGCACGAGTGATACATGGTCCAAAATCAACAAAGGAAAGATACAAAGGTAGCCGTTCTTCTCCGGAGGAGGTCTTGAATCCACGAGGATCTTCCCTTAGAGGGTCTTGAATCCGATGGATCTTCTCCTAGACGGAGGTCCCGATCTCCGTGGAGAAGTACCGTGGATGAGCAAAGGCTCTCACACGCAAATATGAGCTAATCCAATGCTAACCCTCAAAGTGGGGAGGAGGAGGTCTATTTATAGTGCTAAGCCACGAAGGGGTAAGTGAGGGGCGAAGGGGTACACGGGCCTCGGCCCAAGTCAAGACACAAAGCGGGTCCGGATGATCCGGATGGTGGCCCGGATGATCCGGGTGTCGGGGGTCCGGATGATCCGGGCGACCGTCCGGATGATCCGGCTTCGTCGAGGGGGCTTCTGTTGTCTTCGGTGCATTTACCCGGACGATCCGGGGGAGGGTCCGGATGATCCGGCTGGGCCCGGATGATCCGGAGTGCGGCCCGGACGTCCGGCCTGTCTTCAACAGCCGCTCCATCTTCTTCTTCTCCTTTCTTCCGTCTTCTCTTCCATGCTTGGCCTTGGTCCTTAGATTCTCCTTGGCCATCCTGGTTGTACCTGAGTGTATACAAGGTCCACGCATGAGGTAGTAGCCATGTCTCATATGCGGAAAGTGACGGTTCGAAGAGGAGCGAATTCACCTTGTGTCCGATGGCGCATAGTCGAGGTCTCATCTTATGTATCCTTGGGGCTTGGAGAGTAGTCGGAGTGTACATGGGGATGAACGTGGGATGCTCCGCATCAGTTGTCGTCGATGCTTGTAGAAGGCTTGGTTGATGTCGAAGTTGGAGTAGTTGTTGAAGCTTGGTTGTTGGAGAAGCCGTATGTCTTGGATGAGTACTTGGCGTACTTGAAGTCATCTTGTACTTGACGTTTCGCCTTTGTAGCTTGATGCACGAGCTCAATGAGGTTGGAGTAGGGTTGGAAGTCGGCGATCTTCTTGATGGGATGGTTGAGTCCATTCAAGAATCGTGCCATTGTTTGCTCATCATCCTCCGTGACATTGGCTCGAATCATGGCAATATCCATTTCTTTGTAGTATTCTTCAACACTCTTTGTTCCTTGCTTGAGGAGTTGTAGCTTCTTGAAGAGATCACGGTTGTAGTAGGTGGGCACAAAGCGTGCTCTCATGACATCCTTCATTTGAGCCCAAGTGGTGATTGGAGGTTCACCTCTTGCTTGTCGGCGCTCAAGGACTTGTTCCCAGCATATGAGCACATAGTCTTGGAACTCAAGTGATGCCATAGCGATCTTCTTCTCTTCCTCATAGTTGTGCAAACGAAAGATTTTGTCGACCTTCAATGCCCATGAGAGGTACTCTTCGGGATAATTGGTTCCATTGAATTTGGGCATTGTGAACTTGAGCTTGCCATAGCGTTGTTCTTCATTGTGTTGAGGTCGATGTTGATGATGACGTTCTTGACGTGGAGGGTAATCATCCTGATGAGGACATCAATACCATTGTTACACCCACAGCCCCTACTGTTACATATACGGGACCAATTACTAGAGCTCGCGCACGCCAATTAAATCACCAGGTACTTTCGTTTCTTGGTAATGATTTTAATGTTCATGAGAATATGATGCTGCCTAAATTGGATACATTTGTTTTGCTTACAAATGAAGGGCCTAGCTTGGAGAAGGATGAACATTGGAGCAAGAACACGCATGGAGTTGATGGCATGCGCAAGGGGATCAAGAACGGAGTTACAAGTGATGATTTCAGGACTTTGAAGCCACCATAAGGAGTGCATGAAGCCTTGGACGAAATATACAAGATGCCACTTCATAATATTCGTCCATAGGCTATTCTAGGTGCTGCGTCACCTTATTATTGGGCCAGGCCCATGTAATTTCGAAATACATTAGTATAGGCTATTTCTAGAGTCCGTATGTGTGGGGAAACAAGAGATAGGGTTAGTTTTGGACCACTCCACCAAGGGCCACGAAATTCACCCCCTCTTCCTCCATATATACAGCCCTTAGGGCACCGTTTAGATTTTGGGTTTTGTTTAGATCAAAAGTTCGCCATAGCTGCAACTTCGCTGCATTTCGTTTGTGTTCAACGACTGCACAAAGGCATCACAGAACCCCACCTTGATCAATAAAGCTTTCATCTTATATTCGCAATATCCAGATTGCAATCTCAGTTTCTTGCTTGTTCTTCATTTGCTCGCAGGAAATAGACCCTCGTGGTCAGGTTGATCGTGCTCCGGCGTGGTCAATAACCTCTCGGAGTTGGTTTAGCGATTGCTATGCGCGACGCCCTCGCTGACTTCGTAGTCGGATCGTCAAAGTCGACTTCCACCAAAGCGAAATCCACCATCTCATCGAAAGACGGGACACCTCTGCCTCTATCAAGTGGTATCAGATTTCCAGGTTGCTCGGTGAGATTTTACAGTTTTTCGTAGTTTAGATCGAGTCTGTTCTTCATACCTATAGTCCACGAAAAAGCCACAAAAAAAATTAGGGTTAGTTCATCCCATCCGAACCAATCTGAGCCTTTGCATAATCTTTTCTGTATTTGCTTTGTTGAATTTGCGGTTTGATGAGGACATGACTACCTTGTATATGACCAAAAATATTGCATACATGCATATTTGTCAGGTGATTTCTAGTGCAAACTATTCAATAATCTATTTATGTTATCCAGAACAAAAATACTTCACACACTTTTGTGTTTTGTCTAATCACAGGTGTATGGGACATTTGTACAATCCACATATGAAGATAAGGAAGAAAGAGATGTTTATTTTCTATTCAAAAAGTTCTCTCACGTCACTTTTGGCCCAAGAGAAGATAGAGTCCAAGTCTCTCACGTTCTGGACTCAGATTCGGACTGCACAGACATACCTGACTCAAAACGTCAACAACTTTTTCATACGGACTCCGAATTGGGTGATTCTTTTTTTGTTGGAAAGTAGATTTCATGCTCTTTCCAGCACAATTGGAATCACCTTAAAAGCCGTCCAGAGCGTTGAGTTGTGGACGAAACAATCTGACGCTGCACCAGAATCCGAGTCAAACTACAAGTCCAAAGGTGTTACGTCACCTCCACTTGGGCCCATTGGCCTTGTACGACCTAGGGTTAGTTTTAGGCTGCCTTGGGACGTTCTCCCACCTCCTTGGCCATCACCCTTGCTCCTATATAAGTAGATCCATCTAGTAGCTTTTGCTGGGGATTTGTTTAGTTAAAAGTTAGCCATTGCAACCGTACTTCGTTTGTGTCCAACGACTGGACCAACACCGCCACGGATCCCCACCATTATCAATACTTCATATATATTCGCAATATTCAGATTGCTTTATCATATTCTTGTTTGTTCTTCGATTGCTTGCAGGAATAGACCTTCGTGGTCAGGTTGATCATGCTCCAGCGTGATCAATAACCTCTCGGAGTTGGTTTAGCGATTGCTAAGGCGCAACGCTGTGCACGTTTGTAGTCGGATCGTCAAAGTCGTCTCCACCAAATCGATAGTTATCATCTCATCGAAAGATCGGGACACCCCCGCCTCTATCACGGTTGCATCGTCGTGTCAAGTTGCTGGTCTTAGCGTCTAGTCTTTTAGAGTTTCGAGTTCTGTTCACAGGTTGTCACGTCGCCGCTGCCATATACCACCACCGCATCATCACCGCCAATCCGAATCCATATACGCCACCACATATCCGCCGCCATCACGCCAATCCGAGTTCACCTGCAACATATATCCGCCACCTGTCCGAGTTTCCACCAGATTCATCTCTGCCACCAGCCGAGTTCCACCAGATTCATCTCCGCCACCAGTCCGAGTTCCACCAGATTCATATCCGCCACCAGTCCTAGTCCGAGTCCAGTAATTGTTGCATTGTTCTCGATTTCCAGATCACGCGATACTCCGAGTCGTGACAGCAGAGGACTCCCCAACTTCCATGCCATCCGCAGAAGAAAAATAGTTCCAGTTTCAAAAAAAAAACTAAGTCTGGAAAATTCTGGCTAGGCAGTTTTTAGACCATTTGTAGACTTTTTCGAAAAAAATTTGTTGCAGAGCAAAAAAATAAATAAATTCAGAGTGTGCTCCTCCCTTGTTTACGTGCCGCGCCGTGATTTTGTTGGTGTTCTAGGCTCGCGTCTCTAGCACAGTCTAGCCTAGGACCAGACAAGATCTGTCGTTGAGCGCTTATTCAACTTTGCATCTCTGAATTGATTATTCTTGACCCTTTTGCTACCATATTATAAGCCTTCCCAGCTCCACATACATCTACGCCGCATGCGTTGGACTCTCCCAGTAATTGCTCTATCCAAGCTTTGAGAGTTTTGACTACAACGGTTGCCGATCACCGCTTTCTTCTTTGGGTAAGAACTGGTAAGAATTTGAGATTTGCTTGACGGATTTGTGACTGTCCACCACACCACCACCACCACTTCCTAGTAGTCAGAGGATCATATTCTTGTGTGTTTCTCTTGCTGCTAACGATGGCAGGATCACAAGCCGATGAGACTGATTGGGAGAACCTAACGAACAAACAGCTACATGATAAGTTTCAGCAAATGATGATTGGACAGGTGCAAGATGTGCTAAACAGATTTGACGAGGCCATGGAGAAGATAGATGGCATTGAGAAGACGTTTGAAACAAAGCTTGATAGCAAGTTTGATGAATTGCTCGCGCGTTTTCCACAACCACCGCCGGCTGCACCTATCGCACCTCTCAAGAACGACAACAACTACGCCTCTTCCGAATCGGTATGGACGAGCTCAACGTGTTCCTATTGGGCCAGACAAAATTCTGGTGCCGCTGCTACTCTGCTGTTGGTGCTTCGTGGCTCCTGCCATCTGCTGCTGCTGGTACCGAGGAGGATGATGAGTATGCGAGGCGATTATGAGGGTGAGGTTGATCAACATCGAACTACGTGCAACCACCAGCACCACAACCACCGTGTCGTCCACATGCAAATAATGGCAATGTTAGGGCTCCCCTCAGTGCGAGATCATGACCATCTCCCTAAACTGAAATTGAATATTCCACCATTTGAGGGTAGATATGTTCCCGATATATATCTTACTTGGGAGTTAGAAACTGAACAACGATTTACATGTTTACAATATCACGAGGAGAGACGCGTTCTCTGCTGCTGTTTGTGCTTTCACTAGCTTTGCATGTGTTTGGTGGTCTGAACATTGTAGATTATATCCTGTTCCAGCTACTTGGGCTACTTTGAAAACTGCTATGCGTACTCGTTGGGTTCCACCATATTATCAACGTGAATTACTTCAAAAATTGCAGCGCTTAAGACAAGGAAAAATTTTTGTAGAAGAATATTATCAGGAATTACAAACTGGCTTGATTAGATGTGGTATTGTTGAGGAGAATGAAGCTATGCTTGCACGTTTTCTGGGTGGATTAAATAGAGAGATTCAGACCATTCTAGACTATAAGGATTATAATAATATCACTGTTTATTCCATCTTGCTTGTAAAGCTGAACGTGAAGTGCAGGATCGATAGGCATTGGCGCGCACTAACTTTTCTGCAGGTCGACCTTCATCATGGACACCGCGTGCATCATCTACTTCCACCGCACCATCACCTCCTTGGTGCCACCTCCAACCGTGATACAAGAAAGCAGGCACAACCACCACTATCGCCAAGAGCACACTGCCGGGCCTGCCTGAGCTCTTCTTCTTCCATGGCATCAACAGGCACACAAGTGATATTATTTGTCGTCGTTGTAAGGGAAGAGGACATTTTGAGAGAATGCAAATCTCAGCGTGTGATGATTGCTACGAGGATGGTGGGTATGAGTCCGCTAGTGATTATGATGAGGAGACTTTGGCTCTTATTACACATGAGGAACACGGTGGAGATGATTCTGATCATGAGACACAATACATGGCTTTCAAGATCTTGACAGTATGAATGTTTAGTTGCTCAACGTGTTTTGAGTGTGCAGGTTACACAAGCTGAGCAAAATCAGAGGCATAATTTGTTCCATACAAAGGGAGTTGTGAAGGAACGTTCTATTCAGCGTCATCATAGATGGAGGAGCTGCAACAACTTGGCTAGCATGGAGATGGTGGAGAAGTTATCTCTCACCACAAGACCACATCCACATCCTTACTACATCCAATGGTTCAACAACAGCGGCAAGGTTAAGGTAACACGTCTTTGTTCGTGTGTATTTTAGTATCTCTACATATGCTGATTATGTTGATTGTGATGTGGTACCTATGCAAGCATGTTCCTTGTTACTTGGTAGACCATGGCAATTTGATAAAAATTCTGTACACCATGGTAGAAACAATCAAGTATACTCTTGTTCATAAGGATAAAAATATTACTTTGCTTCCTATGACTCTGAGTCCATTTTGAAAGATGATATTAATAGAGCTAATAAAGCAAAACAGGAGAAAATAAGAGTGAAAATCAGATTGTGGCAAAAGAATTTGAGCAACACATGAAGCCTAATAATAAACCATCTATCGTTGCTTCGAAATTAAATTGAAAAGTGCATGTTTACTTGCCACCAAATCTGATATTGATGAGCTAGATTTTAGCAAATCTATTTGCTATGCTTTTGTGTGCAAAGAGGCATTATTTTCATTCGAGGACGTGCCTTCCTCTTTGCCCCTCGCTGTCACTAACATTTTGCAGAGTTCGCCGACGTCTTTCCACAAGACGTGCCACCGGATTACCACCTATTCGAGGGATTGAGCATCAAATTGACTTAATTCGGTGCATCATTACCCAACCGTGCACCATACCGTACCAATCCAGAGGAGACGAAGGAGATTATCGTCAAGTATGTGAGCTGCTCGACAAAGGTTATATACGCGAATCCCTTAGTCCTCGTGGTTGTTCCTATTATTCTAGTGCCGAAAAAGGATGGTACGTCACGTATGTGTGTTGATTGTAGAGGCATCAATAATATTACTATTCGTTATCGCCACCCTATTCCTAGGCTAGATGATATGCTTGATGAATTGAGTGGCTCTACAATATTCTCCAAAGTTGATTTGCGTAGTGGATACCATCAAATTCGTATGAAATTGGGAGATGAATGGAAAACAGCATTTAAAACTAAGTTTGGATTATATGAGTGGTTAGTCATGCCTTTTGGGTTAACTAATGCACCTAGTACTTTCATGAGATTAATGAACGAAGTTTTACGTGCTTTCATTGGACGATTTGTGGTAGTCTATTTTGATGATATCTTGATTTATAGCAAATCTTTGGAAGAACATTTGGAACATTTACGTGCTGTTTTTAATGCTCTACGTGATGTACGCTTGTTTGGTAACCTTGGGAAGTGCACCTTTTGCACCGACCGAGTATATTTTCTTGGCTATGTTGTTACTCCACAGGAATTGAAGTTGATAAAGCCAAGATTGAAGCTATTGAGAGTTGGCGCAGCCCAAAACGGTCACACAAGTGAGGAGTTTCCTTGGCCTCGCTGGTTTCTATAGGCGTTTTGTGAGAGATTTCAGCACCATTGCTGCACCTCTCAACGAGCTTACAAAGAAGGATGTGCCTTTTGTTTGGGGTACCGCACGTGAAGAGGCCTTCACGGTATTGAAAGCTAAGTTGACACATGCTCCTTTACTCCAACTTCCTGATTTTAATAAGACTTTTGAGCTTGAATGTGATGCTAGTGGAATTGGATTAGGAGGTGTGTTATTACAAGATGGCAAACCTGTTGCATACTTTTACGAAAAATTGAGTGGGCCTAGTCTGAATTACTCTACTTATGATAAAGAATTATATGCTCTTGTTAGGACTTTAGAAACATGGCAACATTATTTATGGCCCAAAGAATTTGTTATACATTCGATCATGAATCTTTGAAACATATTAAAAGTCAAGCTAAACTGAATCGTAGACATGCTAAATGGGTTGAATTCATTGAGACTTTCCCTTATGTCATTAAACACAAGAAGGGTAAAGAAAATGTTATTGCTGATGCATTGTCTCGTCGCTATACTATGCTTTCACAACTTGACTTCAAAATATTTGGTTTGGAGACCATCAAAGATCAATATGTGCATGATGCTGATTTTAAAGATGTATTGCAGAATTGTAAAGAAGGAAGAACATGGAACAAGTTTGTCGTTAATGATGGATTTGTGTTCGTGCTAACAAGCTATGCATTCCAGCTAGCTCCGTTCGTCTTTTGTTGTTGCAGGAGGCGCATGGAGGAGGACTAATGGGACACTTTGGCGTGAAGAAGACGGAGGACGACTTGCTACACATTTCTTTTGGCCAAAGATGAGACGGATGTTGAGCGTTTTATTGCTCGCTGCACTACATGTCAAAAAGCTAAGTCACGACTCAATCCTCATGGTTTATATATGCCTTTGCCTGTACCTAGTGTTCCTTGGGAGGATATATCTATGGACTTTGTTTTAGGTTTACCTAGAACAAAGAAGGGAGGATAGCATATTTGTTGTCGTGGATAGATTCTCGAAAATGGCACACTTTATACCATGTCATAAAAGCGATGATCTTGTCAATGTTGCTGATTTGTTCTTTCGTGAAATTATTCGCTTGCATGGTGTGCCAAATACTATTGTTTCAGATCGTGATACTAAATTTCTTAGCCACTTTTGGAGATGTTTATGGGCTAAGTTGGGGACTAAACTGCTTTTAGTACTACTTGTCACCCCAAACCGATGGACAAACTGAAGTAGTCAATAGAACATTGTCTACTATGCTTAGGGCTGTTCTAAAGAAAAATAAGAAAATGTGGGAGGAATGCTTGCCTCATATTGAATTTGCTTATAATCGCTCATTGCATTCTACTACTAAGATGTGCCCTTTTGAAGTTGTGTATGGTTTCCTACCTCGTGCACCTATTGATTTGTTGCCTCTTCCATCTTGAGAGAAGGTTAATTTTGATGCTAAAGAACGTGCTGAGTTGATTTTAAAAATGCATGAGTTAACTAAGGAAAACATTGAGCGTATGAATGCTAAATATAAACTTGCTGGAGATAAGGGTAGAAAACATGTTGTGTTTGCACTGGAGATCTTGTTTGGTTACATTTGCGTAAGGATAGATTTCTGATTTGCATAAATCAAAGCTAATGCCACGTGCTGCTGGTCCCTTTAAGGTGTTGGAGAAAGTAAATGATAATGCATATAAACTTGAGCTGCTGCAGATTTTGGGGTTAGTCCCACTTTTAACATTGCAGATTTGAAGCCATATTTGGGTGAGGAAGATGAACTTCCGTCGAGGACGACTTCATTTCAAGAAGGGAGGATGATGAGGACATCAATACCATTGTTACACCCACAGCCCCTGCTGCTATACATCTTGGACCAATTACTAGAGCTCACAAGACGCCAACTAAATTACCGGTACTTTCGTTTCTTGGTAATGATTCTAATGTTCATGAGAATATGATGCTGCTTAAATTGGATACATTTGTTTTGCTTACAAATGAAGGGCCTAGCTTGGAGAAGGATGAACATTGGAGCAAGAACACACATGGAGTTGATGGCATGCGCAAGGAGATCAAGAACGGAGTTACAAGTGATGATTTCAGGACTTTGAAGCCACCATAAGGAGTGCATGAAGCCTTGGACGAAATATACAAGATGCCACTTCATAATATTCGTCCATAGGCTAATCTAGGTGCTGCGTCACCTTATTATTGGGCCAGGCCCATGTAATTTCGAAATACATTAGTATAGGCTATTTTTAGAGTCCGTATGTGTGGGGAAACAAGAGATAGGGTTAGTTTGGACCCTCCACCAAGGGCCACGAAATTCACCCCTCTTCCTCCATATATACAGCCCTTAGGGCACCGTTTAGACATGGGTTTTGTTTAGATCAAAAGTTCGCCATAGCTGCAACTTCGCGTGCATTTCGTTTGTGTTCAACGACTGCACAAAGCGCCACAGAACCCCACCTTGATCAATAAAGCTTTCATCTTATATTCGCAATATCCAGATTGCAATCTCAATTTCTTGCTTGTTCTTCGCTTGCTCGCAGGAAATAGACCCTCGTGGTCAGGTTGATCGTGCTCCGGCGTGGTCAATAACCTCTCGGAGTTGGTTTAGCGATTGCTAAGGCGCGACGTCCTCGCACGCTCGTAGTCGGATCGTCAAAGTCGACTTCCACCGATGCGAAATCCACCATCTCATCGAAAGACGGGACACCTCTGCCTCTATCATCATTGCTATTGGTCTACTTGTTTCGCTTGCGAATTTGTGAATCTCTTTCAACATTATTGACTCTTGCTAACATTTTGCATTAAATTTTTGTGCCACTATCCTCACCGAGCTCCACTATAAGCCTTACTTGTGTAGGTGTGAGAATCGACAAGGATCGGTACCAATAGTGCTATTTCATTGTCCACATTTGAGTGAACATGATTCATCTTCAACTTTGGTCAAAGGTACATTGGTATACGTTCTTCTCTTTCTCACACTCATATTTGCTCGAATCTTGTGATGGATAGGCAAGGCATTCCCTCTCCGGTCTACGACAACAACGACGGCGTGAACAACTACATCTCCAAAGTGTCTATCTTCGATCTACAATGACAAATACAAGGCGCACAATCAAGATTGCGTGAGCGCATCGAGAACATCTCCATCGACATTCGTCACTCCGAAGCAAGGAAAAGGGACTACATCGACAAGAAGCTTGCCGCACATAAAGAGGAGCAAGATGCGAGGATGGAAGAGATTCGGGCCTTGATCAAGTCTTCTTCCACTTCATCATCCTCAAGACGACGACGGTCAAGCCACAAGTCTTTGGAGCGCAAACAAGATGCAAGCGCAAGTCGTCCAAGTCAACATCTACATTGCGACCACCATCACATTCGCGATCCACATCGTCATGAAGGCCAAGTCACCTCCAAGCAACATGTGCACGACGACGACGAACGACATCTACTACGAGCTCCAGCACGACAACGACATCATCATCATGAAGATGCTCCACAAGCGCAAATGCACAAGTCCCAACAAGACCCACTTCACGCCAAGCCCAAGCTTCAAGAGAACAAAAGAAGACCGCGAGATGACCACCACCAAGACGGCGCTACGGCTACACCAACCACTTTGGCATCTTTGCCAAGTGCTATCAAGGCATCTTCGCCTTTGGACGTACGGCATCTTCGCCTACTTCCCACGAGTACGCCTACATCGACTTCATCAAGTCCAAGGCGACTACCTACGAGCGAGGGTGACACTTCCATCTTCGGAAGCCCCTCAAGGAAGATGGCCGAGCATGGGAAACTCCCTTCGGTCATGGAGACGAGCTATGAGGTGCCACATCATATGGGCCTCCCACACCAAGACGGTGACAAGAAGGTCGAGCAAGGGCCATCCCCTTCGACCACGGCGATAGGAGTTGAGCATGGAGACATTTGCACCAACATCTCTCCGACACCCACATATGTCGAGATGCCCCATTTGTCATGTGAGGAGAGCCACCACCACATGAGAGAGATGAGTGACTCCACCATATGTGACATTGAGAGCATTTCCTTTGAGAGGATGAGTGTGACCACCACTAGCCCCACACATGAGAGCATGCCACACATCCTATGTGAGGTTGAGCGCCACTTGAGTGACTCCACCAGCCATATGAGTGAGAGCATCCTTGAGGGAGTGAGTGAGCCACAACACTTAGTGAGTGAGGTCGTTGACACGGCATGTGAGGCCACTATGATTTCTAACGACTTAACCTCTACTCCTAGTGTGTTTTCTTCTTTGGTGCTAGGTCTCCTACATGACGACACGCCTAACATTGATGAGTCCATACCTCGTATGGAGACGACGATGGCCATGATGGACGATGATGCACCCCCCACATGGTTCCATCAAGATGAAGATGACAACAAGACGATCTTCAACACCTCACCTACAACACATGAGCAACACTCCAAAGGTAACATAGGTGATGGTGCTTCTCTTGTCCCACTAGTGGACCCTCTTGACAACGATTGCTCCCATGATGATGACCCACCTATTACCATGCTTCATGCTAGTGAGACTTCTTCATGCCTTGACTTACCTATTTATGATGAATATGATGATGAGCATGTTGAGTTGCCTAGTTGTGATGCTATGCTTCATAGGATAAAATGTGAAAATTCTATTGGTCACTTCATGTTTGACAATCCATTGAACTTGTCATATGCTATGAGTGAGATCTCCCATATTGCATCATTTCAATCTCAACATAGTAACTATGCATGCCCCATTAAAATAAATCCCATATGCACCTATGGCATAGATGACGAGATGATGGTCATTGGCTTTTGCCTCTCTTGTGATGATATTGCCATGCTTCCTTTACATGACTTACGCAATTCATCCACTCTGCCATGCCATGATCACATTGTTTCGAATATGCATTGTTTGGGATGTTGTCAATATTCTCCACATGATGTTACTACTCTTGCTCATGAGGAGACCCCCATAGTTTCCTCATACATATTAGGAGATCTTGATGCATTCCATACTTTGCATGATTCCCATGACTGCGTGCACCATATGCATTCCATGAACAACAATGCTCTAGATATTTCTCATGATGCATTACACAATTTGAGTCTCCATTATGCTATACATAATAACAAACCTCTCATGATGGATGACATGTTTCTATATCACGCATCTCATTTATTTGAGCATTGGCTATTTTGTGCTAACAAACACACGCACATGCGCATCATGATGGATGATGTGTACATCTACCACGCACACACAATTTTCCCTTTGTCTTTGTTTTGTGTATGTACTCATGTATACTCATCAACCTCCCAATCCCAAGAGTTGACGAAACGAGCTCTTGAGAGCAACGATGCTTTGGGATCCCGTGGACTATCTTTACCACCGTCCCCTTCGCGCAAGGACTACGCGCAACTCCTCTACTTGGCTCTCACACGGCTATGGGCCATCTACCACTTGTCACCTTATGATCATTTTACCGTGTTCACTTTGCATGCTATGCTTGCTTCTATGCCTTTGCCATGCAATTGTGACCCTTGCTTGCATCTACCCATGATTCACCATTATGCTACTTCTATATGTATTTGCATGCTTGGTGGAGATCCTTGTTGCTTTTGCCATGTTTATCATGTGCCACATGCTATTGATACTTGTTGTGTTGGGAGAGTCATGATGCCCCATTACTATTTACATATGGTCTCTCGCCAATACATTGATGACATTTTACTCATACCTTGCTTTCATGCTTGTGCTATGACATGTGAATTATTCATGCCCACTATTTGCACACATGACATGCTTGCCATGATTCCTCCTAGTACGTTGCATCTTCGCACGACTAGCTTGCTTAACTTAATTGCTATGCTTGCTTGCTATGTTGCATCACCCATGTTCCACTATTACTTGCTTTCTTGGGTTGATGACATAGATGTTGATGCCTCTCACTTGATTTGTCCTGATCATTGCCTCTTGTCTCCATTAGTTGCATCTCTCATATCACCTGTATTGAGTGTCAACTTGCTATGCTTATTGATCTTGGAGACTTGGACACTATACTTGTGATGCATGCTTGTTTGATTGAGCCTCTTGTATTTGGATGTTCTTACATCATATGCCTCCATACTTTGAAATGCTCCCTTGTACTTTCTTATGATGAGCATGATGCATACACTTGTTCGGTATCTTACCAAACGAATGATAGGTTTTGCATTTCCGCTAACCTCATTTGTTTTTCCGAGTGTTTGTCATGTTCTTTCATTTTGGAGGTTTCACAAGGCGATGCCGTTATGCGACATATTGGTTATGTGAAGGCATACATGATGTGCGACACCAATATTTTCAACATTCTCATAAAGGTGAACTCCTTCTCTTTGAGCCCATATACGCATATTGGATGGGTCACTCTTTCATTGTTGTTTCCTTCTTGTTGTCTACATGATACATCTCGTGAACGGAGGAGCGACATTGGAGATTGGCTCCATGGACCTTGACATGGAGGAACGCTTGCACTTATTGGATGCACCTTCGGAATTCCACTCATGCCTCGACATCGAGCTTTGGTACACCAACACCTCCATATTTGTTGATTGTGCTCATCCATGTCATGCTCGATGGACATATCATACTCACCACATGTTTGCACCCCATGCATGGATCGACTCACACTATGATTGCCTTGTTGCATCTTGTATTCCCATGTCATCCATGATATATGAGCTTATGCATTTCCTTAGCAAATTTGTTGTGGTCTACCTCGATGGCATATTCATACAGCATGATCATATTGCCCACCATCAATTGCATGATAACATATACATATTGAGCATCCATTGCCATGTTCATGCTTTTGATGCACCATCCCATTATGACATCATTTTGCACAATGGTAGAATTTGTCGCTTTGTGCACCATGCTAATCATCCCATGAATTCTTTGCATATCATCCTATATCATCTTGATAAACTTCATGCGCCTTGTCACGCACTATCCCTAAGCACGGACTCATTCTTACATGATGGACACTTTGTGTGCGCTAACCATTGTATTTCCGAGTGTTGCTTGTGTTTGCTCTTTTTGCATGTCTATCACTCCGGCGACACCTTGGACTTCGCGGATTGCACCATGTCTTCAACTTCGTCCAACTACAAGTCCGTCTACGACAACCGTTTCCATGGTGATGAGGATCACGATCCGAGGTCGGATCTTTCCCAAGGGGGGGATATGATGCGGAGCATCCCACGTTCATCCCCATGTACACTCCGACTACTCTCCAAGCCCCAAGAGGACCTATGACGAGACCTCGAACATACGCCATTGGATACAAGGTGAATTCACTCCTCTTCGAACCGTCACTTCCCGCATATGAGACACGGCTACTACCTCATGCATGGACCTTGCATACACTCAGGTACAACCAAGATGACCATGGAGAATCCAAGGACCAAGGCCAAGCATGGAAGAGAAGACGGAAGAAAGGAGAAGAAGAAGACGGAGCTGCTTCTTTGGAATCAGGGTCAGGCGTCCGGACCGCCGTCCGGATCATCCGGCACATCCGGATCATCCGGACCCTCCCGGATCGTCCGGTAAATCCACCAAGGCACCCAAGGCTTGCTGAAGCCGGATCATCCGGAACTCCAGGCGGATCATCCGGACCCCGACGCCCGGATCATCCGGGACCCCGTCCGGATCATCCGGCCTTGCCTGCGTGCATGACTTGGGCCGAGGCCCGTGTACCCCTTCGCCACTCACTTACCCCTTCGTGGCTTAGCACTATAAATAGACCTCCTCCTCCCCACTTTGAGGGTTAGCATTGGTTTAGCTCATGTTAGAGATAGAGCTACGCTCATCTATCGGATCTCCTCCTCGTGAGAGACCGCGGCCTCTTCGGAGAAGATCCTCTCGGATACAAGACCCCTTTACGGGAAGATCCCCTCGTGGATTCAAGGCCTCCTCTTGGAGATGAACGGTTCCTTTGTATCCTTACCCTAGTTGACTATGTATCTTGTGGATCTCATGTGTGTATGTTGATCTAGCACTTGTGTGATCGATTCCTTGTTGGTTGAGTGATTCTCTCTCGTTTTCCCCGTGTTTCCCCTTGTGCTTCCGCGTGTTCTTCGTGTTTCCTCCGTAGGATCCCCTCCAAACGTGAAAGATCGACGAATTAGGGTTCCACCCTACATCAACTTGTGTGATCGATTCCTTGTTGGTTGAGTGATTTCCTCTCGTTTTCCCCGTGTTTCCCCTCGTGCTTCCGCGTGTTCTTCGTGTTTCCCCCGTAGGATCCCCTCCAAACGTGAAAGATCGACAAATTAGGGTTCCACCCTACATCATATGGTATCATGAGCCACGTTGATCACGTTTTGGAGCCCCTACCCCGTGATTTCTAGCCTTCTTTTGCTTGATTTCATCCTAAATCCGAAAATCCCCACCAAAAATAGCCCCCAATTTTTTTGTGATTTGTTAGTTTTGATGATGTTTTGTTGATTTTGATCCATGGATTTGCTTGGTTTCAAGTGGATCTAGCTTTCCCCCAAGTTTCCCCACCTTCCATCCATGAAATCCCTCAAATTTTGCCCCGAAAATCATCCATTTCCGCCCAAAAATTAATCCCCGAGAGCAAATCCCGAGCGGGTTGACTTGGCCGGATCATCCGGACCTTCTCCGGATCATCGGACCAAGCCCGGATCAGCTGGACGCCCCGGACGTCCGGATAAATCGCGACCAAGAACAGAACCGGCGCCGACGAACCCGGATCATCCGGATTTCCTCCGGATCATCCGGACCGAGCCGGATCATCCGGACCTCCTCCGGATCATCCGGTTTACCTGAAACCGACTTCGCTGATTTTTGTTTTGTCCATAACTAATTCATCCGAACTCCGATTTTGACGTTCTTTAGCTCGTTTTGAAGCTATTGACATCCCCTATCCCACAAAAATACCACCAATACCATTTGACACCATCAACTTTTCGGAATTTTGGCATCTTTGCCTAGGCCCTCCACCATATCATCCGCATTACCACCACCGACTTCCGCAACCTAACCCATTTTGTTCCGCCTAGCATTTGAGGTTGTTTGAGTAGTGACTTGAGTCTCCTAAGGTGTTTCGGCTACTTAGGGACGGTTGCTTCTTCATCAACCACCACCACCACCACTTCCACATAACCTTCCCACCATACACTTCCGACAACACAACTTAACCCAATTGTTGTTTGAGCTTGTTCGAGTTGTGGCTTGTGTCTCCTAAGGTGTTTCGGCTACTTAGGGACGGCAACTTCAACTCCGACTCGTATAGCCCATCATTCCACTTCCACATTGCCAAGAGCAAACCACCACCGATTTCCGCTACCACCATTTTGACATTTGTCATTTGAGATTTTGAGTTTGCGGTTTTTCCGTTTCCTAAGGTGTTTCGGCCACTTAGGGACGAGTCTCCATCATCTTGGTATCTACACCAAGAACACCGCCACTCATCATCGAAAGGACGGTAACCTCGACGACACCATTGTATATTACCCTTGCAATTGCATTGTTAACCCCTAGCCCATTTTGCGTCACTTACCTATCGAGACTAGCCATTTGAGTATTGCCGGCAACGTTACTTGTGCACATTAGTGGTCCATACCTTCCATAGGATACATACCATATCATATTGGTATCATATCATCCATTGTGCCTCAAGTTTGTTCCCGCATATACACAATTGCTATCTTGGTTTGTGCATTGTACAAAAGTGGGCATAGAAAAAAAAAGCTTTTAAGCAAAAAGAGAGCAAAGAGCTCGTGAGCAAGTGCCATAGCATCATACCCCATTACACATAAGATTGTCAAATCTACATCATATGATCTCATGCTTGAGAGAAACACCGGGAACCATACATACATAGCATACTTGGGATAGAAAGAATATCCATTTTGCATCTTCTAGGTTGTGCACAAGTGTCGTACCCGCCTATTGAGCAATCGTGCAAGCGTCTCTCTTGAGTTGTGCAACACGAGCGTTTTGGTGGATTCCACATTTTGAGCTCATTCCTTGGTTGCACGACCCCATTTATCTATCCGTGTGTGTGTTTCCGTGTGCCTTTCATTGCTATTGGTCTACTTGTTTCGCTTGCAAATTGGTGAATCTTTTTCAACATTATTGACTCTTGCTAACATTTTGCATTAAATTTTTGTGCCACTATCCTCACCGAGCTCCACTATAAGCTTTACTTGTGTAGGTGTGAGAACCGACAAGGATTGGTACCAATAGTGCTATTTCATTGTCCACATTTGAGTGAACTTGATTCATCTTCAACTTTGGTCAAAGGTACATTGGTATACGTTCTTCTCAATCTACCACTCATATTTGCTCGAGTCTTGTGATGGATAGGCAAGGCATTCCCTCTCCGGTCTACGACAACAACGACAGCGTGAACAACTACATCTCCAAAGCGTCTATCTTCAATCTACAACGACAAATGCAAGGCGCACAATCAAGATTGCGAGAGCGCATCGAGAACATCTCCATCGACATTCGTCACTCCGAAGCAAGGAAAAGGGACTACATCGTCAAGAAGCTTGCCGCACAAAAGGAGGAGCAAGATGCGAGGATGGAAGAGATTCGGGCCTTGATCAAGTCTTCTTCCACTTCATCATTGATGTAGGGTGGAACCCTAATTCGTCGATCTTTCACGTTTGGGGCGGGATCCCTCGAAGAACACGATGAACACGGGGAAGAATGGGGAGAAATCACAGGGGAAACACTCAAGAACAAGTCCAATCACACATCCACTAGACAATCAATCACACAAGATCACAAGGTACATGAACAACAAAGGGAAAGATACAAGGTAAGGTTCATCTCCAAAAGGAGGTCTTGATGATATCCTAGATGGATCTTCCCTAAAGAGGGGTCTTGAATCCTCAGGGGGATCTTCTCCTAGATGGAGGTCTTGGCCTCCAATGGAGTAGTGGTCTCTCTCTCAAGAGTAGAGATAGGTAGGAGCAAAGCTCACTTAAGAATGAGCTATCACTTTGCTAACCCTAGAAAGGAGGTGGAGGAGGTCTATTTATAGCCCAATGGGCGAAGGGGTAAGTGAGGGGCGAGGGTACACGGCTTCGCCCAAGTCACGACGCAGCGGGTCCGGATGATCCGGACGGTGGCGGATGACCCGGTGTCGGGGTCCGGATGATCCGGCGACCGTCCGGATGATCTCCGCCGTCGGGCAGCTTCGTTGTCGTCGGCCGATTATCCGGATGATCCGGAGGGGACCGGATGATCCGGCTGAGCCCGGATGATCCGGACGGCGGTCCGGACGTCCGGCCTGGCTCCTGCAGCCGCTCCGTCTTCGTCTCCTTTCTTCCGTCTTCTCTTCCACGCTTCCCTCGCGGATGGTGTAGTCGTTCCTTGGCGCTTGCTCTCCTCCTTGACATCCGTGAAGCTCTGACAATACCTATGCATGCACACGTAAGGAGTGTCAAGTAGTATACCATCCTCGAGAGTGTCAAGTGAGCACGTGTAAAGGAGATGATTCACCTTTGTGTATGTGAAGTAGATGTCGCACGTGTCACTTGCCAAATGGGCTCTTGACGTGGTGATGTCCGTAGGATGCTCCGCATCATCCCCTCCCCCTTGGGAAAGATCCGACCTCGGATCGAAATCCAAATCACCATGGGAAAGAGATGATGTCGTCGTGTAGAAGTGGACGATCACCAAGCATTCGTCATCTTGTAGTTCCGAATGGGCACTCTCCAATGTCGCACCGTCTTGTTATTCCTTCAAAAGTAGCAAAGATAACAAGCACTTGGAAAAACAAATGTGGTTGTCGTAAGAGCGAAACCAAGCATTCAAGAGGTGATTCACCCAACAAGTGTTGTCATCAAGCATAGAATATGGTTTGACAAAGAAGTGTGGCATGGCATTTGAGCATATAAATTGAGCACAATCAAGTATATCATGGGGACAAGTATGCAAATGTGAGGTAGAGATGCAAATATATGTGACAAGAGCATAAGCATCCACCTCAAGGTCATAGCAAGCATGCATAAAGCGCTCGACAAATGGTCGATGGTAGGCATAGGAATCATTCACAACACCAAATATAGTGAAATGTCTAAACACATGGGGCAAGTGCAAGACAATCCAAGCATAACGTGCATAGGGTGTAGTGAAGATAGCGTGGCACTCAACACAATGGAAAGAGCAATTGTTCATCATGTGTGAGGCAATCAAGTCAAGCATGTGATAAGCAAAGAGACATGGCATATGTGAAGAACTAGATGCAACACACAAGGCATATATGTCGTGAGGCATAGCAATGGAGCAAGCAACACATGAAGTATGATCCACAATATGCATGCTCATGGTTTGGGTGTTCTCGAGATAGAAGGATATCACCTCGAAAGCATGTCCTTGTGCATTCTTCACAATGTCGAAGTGGTAGGAAATGTGGTGTAGAAGCGATTCATGGTCGAATGTATGAGGCTCGCTCTCAAGAGCTCGAATGGTCAACTCACGTGAAGTGGAAGTCGACACGAAGTCCAAGTATCCTACACATGCACACAACAAAACAAAGAGCGTATGCGGATGGTAGATAAACACATCATCCATCATGATGGTTCTCTTCTCTTGCACATAACCATTAGAAGCACAAGTGCATGAATAATATGATGCAACAATGGCGATATTCAAGGCACTATGTATATGGTGCAAAGAGGTAAGACAAACATGCTTCACAAGGAATATGTCAAAATCTCCAAACATATGTAAGAATGCTATGGGGGCAATCTTAAGAGGAAGAATATAAGCATTGTTGCACTCAATACATGGCAAATCATCTAGCATGAGAGAGGCAACACATGGAGATATATGACACGAAGCAAGATGAATCATGTGCAAAGCATATAGATGGTTATCATCAACCGCATGAGATGAGCACGTATAACACAAGAGACAATGATCAAGATATATCATGTTAGAGGCATGAGCATATTTGTCATCAACCCAAGAAAGCAAGTAGTGGAACATAGGTGATGCAACATAGCAAGCATTCATAGCAATCAAATCAAGCAAGGTAGTAGTGCGAAGATACAACATACTAGGAGGAATCATGGCAAGCATGTCATTGGTGCAAATAGTGGGCATGAATAATTCACAAGTCATAGCACAAGCATGAAAGCAAGATATGAGTACAATAGCATCAATAGAATGGGGCACATGATAAACATGGCAAAAGCAACAAGGATCTCCACCAAGCATGCAAATACACATAGGAATATCATAATGGAGAATCATGGGTAGATGCAAACAAGGGTCACAATTGCATGGCAAAGGCATAGAAGCAAGCATAGCATGCAAAGTGAACACGGTAAAATGAGCATAATGTGAGAAGTGGTAAATGGCCCAGAGCCGTGTGAGAGCCAAGTAGAGGAGTTGCGCGTAGTCCTTGCGCGAAGGGAACGGTGGTAAGGATAGTCCATGGGATCCCAAATCGTCATTGCTCTCAAGAGCTCGTTTTGTCAACTCGTGGGATTGCGAAGTTGACAAGTATGCATGGGTACCTACACAAAAGAGACACAAACGAAAGAAATTGTGTGTGTGGTAAATGTACACATCATCCATCATGATGTGTATGTGCACGTGTGAGTTAGCACAAGAGAGGTATCGCTCAAAGAAATTTGATGCATGGTATAGGAACATGTCATCCATCATGAAAGAATAGTTGTTATGTATGACACGATGGGGACACAAATTGAGCAAACAAGTATAAGGCACATCAAAAGCATGTTTATTCATGGGGAGCATATGGTGCACACACGTATTGGGATCATGCAATGGATGGGATGGATCAAAATCTCTTAAAATGTATGAGGAAACTATGGGGGTCTCCTCATGAGCAATATCGGAAACATCACATGGAGAAAATGGACAACATCCAAAACAATGCATATCCGAAGCTAGGTGGTCATGGCATGGCATATGAGATAAATGATGCAAAGGGAGCATAGCAATATCATCACAAGAAAAACAAATGCCAATAACCATGGTCTTGTCATCTATGCCGTATGTGCAAATTGGGTTTATTTTAATGGCATATGCATAGTCACTATGAAGAGATTGCAAATAAGACATATGGTGGATCTCATGCATAGCATATGACAAGTCAAGCGGATTATCAAACATGATGTGACCTAAAGAATTGTCACAAGAAATCCTATGTAACATGGCATCACTACTAATAAACTCCACATGAGAATCATCATATTCATCATAAATGGGCAAATCACCGCATGGGGAAATCATACTAGCATGAAGCATGGCAATAGGTGGATCACCATCATGCAAGCAATCAATGTCAAGAATGTCCACTAGTGGGACTAGAGCATCACCTTCACCTATGTTACCTTCGTCATTCCACTCAAGTGGTGTAGGTGAGGTGGGAATGACCAAATGGTGGTCATCATCATCATCTTGATGGAACCATGTGGGTGGTGCATCATAATCCTCCATGGCCATCGTCTTGTCCAAAGGGAGGACGAAGTCGTCTAGGATTGGCGCGTCATCATAAATGGGACCTAGCACCAAATGAGAAGACACAATAGAGGTAGAGGTCAAGTTGTTAGAAATGCAAATGGCCTCACGAGACCTATCAACTATCTCACTCTCTTTATGTGGTGGTTCACTCACTCCCTCAAAATAGGTGCACTCAAACTCACGTATGGTGGAGTCACTCATCTCACTCAAGTGGTGGGGGTTGTGGCTCTCCTCACATGGGAATTTTGGCAACTCATCATATATGGGGCTAGTGGTGAAGTCACTCTCACTCTCAATATGGTGGCACAAGTCACTCAAGTCATCATACGTCGCCGTGGTCGAAGGGAAAGTCCCATGCTCAACCATATCGTTGTGGTCGTCGTGGATGAAGGCCGAAGATGGCACATCATCACTCTCATCGTGGATGAAGGCCGAAGATGGCACATCATCACGCTCGCCTCCTAAGATGGAAGCATCATCCTTGCTCGCCACTTTGTCGCTAGCCTCCGAAGCTTGGTCCTTGGGAGCATCGTCTTGGAGCTCGTCGGGCTTGGACATCTTGGTGGTACTAGCCTCATGCTTGTCGTAGAGCTTGGTCGCCGTGAAGTTTGCTTGGGGTGGAGAAGCCTTGGCCTTCATGAGTTCTTGTTCCGCCTTGAGAGCACCAATGTAGTAGTCGTCGATGGACTTGTAGTTCTTGAGGACGATGGTCTTGGAGATGTCGCAGTAATCCCATCATGAAGTGGAACTTCATCGAAATGGGGTCGCCCACGCCGGCTCGTCGCAAGGCAATCATCATCTCCTTGAAGTACTTGTCGATGGACTTGGATCCTTGGGTGGTGTTCTCTAATTGGCGTCGAAGTTGTTCCGTGTAGGTTGGAGGCACAAACTCTCACCGTAAAGCTCTCTTCGTCTTGGGCCAACTCATGTTGTAGTACTCCGAAGGTGTGTGAAGCCACCATGCCAATGCGTAGTCGTGGAAGTTTCTTGTGGCGCACTTCACTTGATCTTCGGGAGGAACTTGATGTAGCTTGAGGTAGTCGTCCATCAAACGCTCCCACTCGAGGTACTCCTCGGGTTCTTGAGTCCCATAGAAAGGAATCTTGTGGTCGGTGTCGAGGTCGTAGTAGCTCGTGGAAGTCGCGGGCTTGAGCTTGGGTAGCTTCTCTTGAGTGTAGTCTTGAGGTTCTTGTTGGCGAAGATGCCATATGTCCGTAGGCGAAGATGTCTTGAAGTCGCTTGGCGAAGATGCCAAGGGAGATGGTGAAGTCATTGAGCGGTTGTTGATGTAGAGCTCTTGACCTTCACGTTTTTGTTGGTGATGGTGTCGATGCCGAAGTGATCTTGCCGGAGATGGTAGCTCCGAAGCATGTGCTCTTGAGCGTCTTCTCTAAGATGAGGAAGATCGCTTGTAGGACTTGATGAGGGCTTTGATCTCCTCCATTTTAGCTTGCATCTTGGCGTCGGAGTTGTTGTTCATGGCATCGAACTCGTCGTTGTTGTTGTAGACCGAAGATGAAATGCCTTGCCTATCCATCACAAGACTCGAGTAGAGGTGAGTAGGAAATGAGATAAACAATACCAAGTTACCTTTTCCCAACGTTGAGGATGTATCCCGTGTCACTCAATGTGAGATGAAAGAATAGTGGAATTGGTACCGGACTTGTTCACTCACACCTACAAGTAAAGGCTTATGGTAGAGCTCGGTGAGGATAGTGGCACAAAAATTTAATGCAAAATGTTAGCAAGAGTCAATAATGTTGAAAAAGATTCACAAATTCGCAAGTGAAACAAATGGACCAATAGCAAAGAATGGCACACGGAAACACACACACGGATAGATAAATGGGGTCGTGCAACCAAGGAATGAGCACAAAATGTGGAATCCACGGAAAACGCTCGTGTTGCACAACTCAAGAGAGACGCTAGCACGATTGCTCAATAGGCGGATACGACACTTGTGCACAACCTATAAGATGCAAAATGGATAAACTTCTATCCCAAGTATGCTATGTATGGTTCCTGGTGTTTCTCTCGAGCATGATATCATATGATGTAGATTTGACAATCTTATGTGCAATGGGTATGATGCTATGGCACTTGCTCACGAGCTCTTTGCTCTCTTTTTGCTTAAAAGCTTTTTCTCTCTTTTTTTTTCTATGGCCACTTTTGTACAATGCACAAACCAAGATAGCAATTGTGTATATGCGGGAACAAACTTGAGGCACAATGGATGATATGATACCAAGATGATATGGTATGTATGCAATGGATGGTGGATCACTAATGTGCACAAGTAACGTTGCCGGCAATACTCAAATGGCTAGTCTCGATAGGTAAGTGAAGCAAAATGGGCTAGGGGTTAACAATGCAATTGCAAGGGAATATACAAAGGTGTTGTCGAGGTTACCGTCCTTTGCGATGATGAGTGGCGGTGTTCTTGGTGTAGATACCAAGATGATGTAGAGTCGTCCCTACATAGCTGAAACACCTTAGGAAACGGAAAAACCGCAAACTCAAAATCTCAAATGACAAATGTCAAAATGGTGATAGCGGAAAGCGGTGGTGGTGTTGCACTAGGCAATGCCGAGGTGGAATGATGGGCTATACACGTGTCCGAGTTGAAGTTGCCGTCCCTAAGTAGCCGAAACACCTTAGGAGACACAAGACACAACTCAAACAAGCTCAAACAACTATTGGGTTAAGTTGGTGGTGGTGGAAGTGTATGGTGGGCACGCCTATGCGGAAGTGGTGGTGGTGGTTGATGAAGAAGCAATCGTCCCTAAGTAGCCGAAACACCTTAGGAGACTCTAATCACAACTCAAACAACCACATATGCAATGGGGAACAAAATGGGTTAGGTTGCGGAAGTCGGTGGTGGTAATGCGGATGATATGGTGGAGGGCCTAGGCAATCTTGCCAAATTTCAGAAAATATGATGGAGCCAAATGATGTTGGTGGTATTTTCGTGGGATGGGGGATGTCAATAGCTTCAAAACGAGCTAAAGAACGTCAAAATCGGAGTTCGGATGAATTAGTTATGGACAAAACAAAAATCAGCCGAAGTCAGTTTCAGGGTAAACCGGATGATCCGGGAGGAGGTCCGGATGATCCGGGCTCGGTCCGGATGATCCGGGAGGAAATCCGGATGATCCGGGTTCGTCAGCGCCGGTTCTGTTTTCCGGTGCGCGATTTATCCGGACGTCCGGGGGGGCGTCCAGCTGATCCGGGCTTGGTCCGGATGATCCGGGAGAAGGTCCGGATGATCCGGCCAAGTCAACCCGCTCGGGATTTGCTCTCGGGGACGAATTTTTGGGCGGAAATGGATGATTTTCGGGGCAAAATTTGAGGGATTTCGTGGATGGAAGGTGGGGAAACTTGGGGGAAAGCTAGATCCACTTGAAACCAAGCAAATCCATGGATCAAAATCAACAAAACATCATCAAAACCAACAAATCACAAAAAAATTTGGGGCTATTTTTGGTGGGGATTTTCGGATTTTAGGACGGAAACAACAAAATCAAGCTAGAAATCACGGGGTAGGGGCTCCAAAAATGTGGTCAACGTGGCTCATGATACCATATGATGTAGGGTGGAACCCTAATTCGTCGATCTTTCACGTTTGGGGCGGGATCCCTCGAAGAACACGATGAACACAGGGAAGAGCGGGGAGAAATCACAGGGGAAACACTCAAGAACAAGTCCAATCACACATCCACTAGACAATCAATCACACAAGATCACAAGGTACATGAACAACAAAGGGAAAGATACAAGGTAAGGTTCATCTCCAAAAGGAGGTCTTGATGATATCCTAGATGGATCTTCCCTAAAGAGGGGTCTTGAATCCTCAGGGGGATCTTCTCCTAGATGGAGGTCTTGGCCTCCAATGGAGTAGTGGTCTCTCTCTCTCAAGAGTAGAGATAGGTAGGAGCAAAGCTCACTTAAGAATGAGCTATCACTTTGCTAACCCTAGAAAGGAGGTGGAGGAGGTCTATTTATAGCCCAATGGGCGAAGGGGTAAGTGAGGGGCGAAGGGGTACACGGGCTTCGGCCCAAGTCACGCACGCAGGCGGGGTCCGGATGATCCGGACGGTGGCCCGGATGACCCGGGTGTCGGGGGTCCGGATGATCCGGGCGACCGTCCGGATGATCTGGCTTCGTCGGGCAGCTTCTGTTGTCGTCGGGCCGATTATCCGGATGATCCGGAGGGGGACCCGGATGATCCGGCTGAGCCCGGATGATCCGGACGGCGGTCCGGACGTCCGGCCTGGCTCCTGCAGCCGCTCCGTCTTCGTCTCCTTTCTTCCGTCTTCTATTCCACGCTTCCCTCGCGGATGGTGTAGTCGTTCCTTGGCGCTTGCTCTCCTCCTTGACATCCGTGAAGCTCTGACAATACCTATGCATGCACACGTAAGGAGTGTCAAGTAGTATACCATCCTCGAGAGTGTCAAGTGAGCACGTGTAAAGGAGATGATTCACCTTTGTGTATGTGAAGTAGATGTCGCACGTGTCACTTGCCAAATGGGCTCTTGACGTGGTGATGTCCGTAGGATGCTCCGCATCAATCATCCTCAAGGCGACGACGGTCAAGCCACAAGTCTTCGGAGCGTGAAAAAGATGCAAGTGCAAATCGTCCTCGTCCACATCTACATGGCGACCACCATCACGCTCATGATCATCATCGTCATGAAGGCCAAGTCACCTCCAAGCAACATGTGCACGACGACGATGAACGACATCATCCTCATGAAGATGCTCCACAAGCGCAAATGCACAAGTCCCAACACGCCAAGTCCAAGCTTCAAGAGCACAAAAGAAGACTGCGAGACGACCACCACCAAGACGGCGCTACGGCTACACCAACCACTTTGGCATCTTCGCCAAGTGCTATCAAGGCATCTTCGCCTTTGGATGTACGGCATCTTCGCCTACTTCCCACGACTACGCCTACATCGACTTCATCAAGTCCAAGGCGACCAACTACGAGAGAGGGTGACACTTCCATCTTCGGAAGCTCCCCAAGGAAGATGGCCGAGCATGGGAAACTCCCTTCGGTCATGGAGACGAGCTATGAGGTGCCACATCATATGGGCCTCCCACACCAAGACGGTGACAAGAAGGTCGAGCAAGGGCCATCACCTGCGACCACGGCGATAGGAGTTGAGCATGGAGACATTTGCACCAACATCTCTCCGACACCCACATATGTCGAGATGCCCCAAGTGCCATGTCAGGAGAGCCACCACCCCATGCGTGACATGAGTGACTCCACCATACGTGACATTGAGAGCATTTCCTATGAGAGGATGAGTGTGACCACCACTAGCCCCACACATGAGAGCATGCCACACATCCTATGTGAGGTTGAGTGCCATTTGAGTAACTCCACCAACCATATGAGTGAGAGCATCCTTGAGGGAGTGAGTGAGCCACTACACTTAGTGAGTGAGGTAGTTGACACGGCATGTGAGGCCACTATGATTTCTAACGACTTACCCTCTACTCCTTGTGTGTTTTCTCCTTTGGTGCTAGGTCTCCTACATGACGACACGCCTACCATTGATGAGTCCATACCTCCTATGGAGACGACGATGGCCATGATGGACGATGATGCACCCCCCACATGGTTCCATCAAGATGAAGATGACAACGAGACAATCTTCAACACCTCACCTACAACACATGAGCGACGCTCCAAAGGTAACATAGGTGATGGTGCTTCTCTTGTCCCACTAGTGGACTCTCTTGACATTGATTGCTCCCATGATGTTGACCCACCTATTACCATGCTTCATGCTAGTGAAACTCCTTCATGCTTTGACTTACCTATTTATGATGAATATGATGATGAGCATGTTGAGTTGCCTAGTTGTGATGCTATGCTTCATAGGATATCATGTGAAAATTCTATTGGTCACTTCATGTTTGACAATCCATTGAACTTGTCATATGCTATGAGTGAGATCTCCAATATTGCTTCATTTCAATCTCAACATAGTAACTATGCATGCCCCATTAAAATAAATCCTATTTGCACTTATGGCATAGATGACGAGATGATGGTCATTGGCTTTTGCTTCTCTTGTGATGATATTGCCATGCTTCCTTTACATGATTTACGCAATTCATCTAATATGTCATGCCATGATCACATTGTTCCAAATATGCATTGTTTTGGATGTTGTCAATATTCTCCACGTGATGTTTCTACTCTTGCTCATGAGGAGACGCCCATAGTTTCCTCATACATATTAGGAGATATTGATGCATTTCATGCTTTGCATGATTCCCATGATAGTGTACACCATATGCATTCAATGAATAACAATGCTATAGATATTATTCGTGATGCATTACATCCTTTGAGTCTCCATTATGACATACATCATAACAAACCCCTCATGATGGATGACATGTTTCTATATCACGCATCTCATTTATTTGAGCGTTGGATATTTGGTGCTAACAAACACACGCACGTGCGCATCATGATGGATGATGTGTACATCTACCACGCACACACAATTTTCCCTTTGTCTTTGTTTTGTGTAGGTACTCATGTATACTCGTCAACCTCTCAATCCCAAGAGTTGACCGAAACGGCTTCTTGAGAGCAACGATGCTTTGGGATCCCGTGGACTATCATCACCACCGTCCCCTTCGCGCAAGGACTACGCGCAACTCCTCTACTTGGCTCTCACACGGCTATGGGCTATTTACCACTTGTCACCTTATGCTCATTTCCCCGTGTTCACTTTGCATGTTATTCTTGCTTCTATGCCTTTGCCATGCAATTGTGACCCTTGTGTGCATCTACCTATGATTCACAATTATGATACTTCTATGTGTATTTGCATGCTTGGTGGAGATCCTTGTTGCTATTGCCATGTTTATCATGTGCCCCATACTATTGATGCTTGTTGTGTTGGGAGAGTCATTATGCCTTATTGCTATTTACATATGGCTTCTCACCGAGATATTCATGCTATTTTTCTCACATCTTGCTTTCATGCTTGTGCTATGTCTTGTGAATTATTCATGCACACTATTTGCACCAATGACATGCTTGCCATGATTCCTTCTAGTACGTTGCATCTTTGCACTACTAGCTTGCTTAACTTGATTGCTATGATTGCTTGCTATGTTGCATCACCCATGTTCCACTATTACTTGCTTTCTTGGGTTGATGACATAGATGTTGATTGTGACACCCCAAAATTTTGACCTTGTTTTATCAATTAAAATTTTGCCAGGAAATTAAAACTTTTATTTTCTGGGCTCCCTTTTTATTTTTTTTAAACTTTTCTCCCTTGCTATTATGGAGTTTTCCCCATAGAGAAAACTTTTCAAATATGTTATTGGACTTGTTTAACCTCTCAAGAAAAACTTTTCTTTATTTAGTAGAACTAATTACATAATTAAATTGCTTGACCTTTATTTTCTTGAAAAATGGTTTTTCATGGTTATATGACCATATTTGAACTACAACCATTTGATATATTTATCTAAAAATCCAACCAAAATTTGGAGATGTCATGTGATGTTTTTAAATCACTTTTATACAAAAATATCTTTTACTCTTGAAATTTTTTTGAGTGCTACACATGTTTTTCTTCTCTGGTCCAGAGAGCAACTTTGCACTACAACCCTTTAAAATATTTGTTTCTAGCTTCCACCAAAATTATGGGATGTCAGTAGGAGCATATAATTCCACTTTGTGCAAAAACCCAGTTATGTTCTTTGAAAATTTTGAGTGAATCATCCTCATTTCCATTCTGGTCCAACTTGATGGTTTGTACAACAACCATAATTTTTCTTACTCTTTAGCCCTTGATTCTTTCTCATACTTGTAGTCCTCCATGTTAAACCCCTAAGTCCAGGAGCATGCACTTATGGGATCATTTTTAGTTCATGAAATGATACCAATCACTCCCTGCCCAGAAGTGTAGTTTTGCAAAACTTGCACTAGCAAGTTTCTCCTTTCTGCAAACTAACTTCACCACTCCCTCTTTCATCCACAGAGACACTAGTATGGAAGATTTGGCCCCTCCAAGAATAGCCTAGGTGCCTTTGGCATTTTGACAAACACCCGATGTGCATGTCCTGAATTGGCATGATCTCAAGTCTACACTATGAACTTGCACCTCTGATCAAACAAGCATGTCCACTAGACTCCCCGTTACTCTTAACCTAGATCTGCTAAATACCAGCCTCACCCACGCTCTGTAGCATTCTCTGGCATTTCGTCGAGCACGTCCCGTGCACGCCCAGAGCGCGAGCAGAGCGTGCGTTTGGCACGCACATGCGCCGAGCCGACACGCTGGCCCCCACGGCTTTGTCCCGCTGCAGCACCACGCGACGCGCTCCGTGCTCACCGCAACACGCCAAGCCGCCCCGCCACTCCCGGCAGGCCAAGCGCTAGCCGCCGCCGTCGCCCGACAGCCCTGCTCATGTCGGCGCCGTCGAAGCCTTCCCGCTTCGCCACTGGCCCTCGCACAGCCCGAGCTCATCCGCAGCTTTGTCCGCAAGCCCTCGTCGCCGCCACGTTGCCCTACAAGACAGAGAGGCGGTTCGCGCCGTTCTTATCTCCGCCGCCACGGAACCGACCTCGACGAGCTATAAAAGGAAGCCCCGAGCTCATCCAAGCCTTCAGGCAGCCTCATACCATCCCACTGGTACTCCTACAACCCGCAATCGACGACGGGAGGCCATCTTCCTCGTCTCCGGCCAGCTCGGCCGCCGTTGCGCCCCGGTGCCGTGCATTGCCAGCAGAGCCTCCCCCACCCTTCCAACACCATCGCTCGACTCCCTTGACCTGCGGAGCTTCCGGCATCTCAAACACGGTGGGAGCCACGGCATCCTGCACCCCAAACCCACCAAGCTTTCCTCCGCCCATGGCTTCGCCGCGGCATTTCCTCCACCTCCGACGACCCTCGACCACCGGGAGGACCTCCGCTGATCCGCGGATCCATCCCCGCCCTCAGCTCTCGCGAGACCCGCGCGCCCCCGGCGCATTTAACGCCGAGCCGCGCCTCTGCTCGGGCAGAGGAAGAGGAGAGGGAGGAGACTAGTCAAACATGACTAGTGGGTCCCCGGGACCCACTGTCAGTGGCCCCTGCGTGGCCCACGCTGGATAAGTGGAGGTGTAAACCCTCAAGTACGCCTCCTCTGCCACGAAAGCGTATTCTGTCCGAAGCGTTTTCTTTTATATCTTTATTTTAAAAACAGATTTTTGACCAAATGTTTGACTGGCTATATCTTTTAAAATATAACTCCAAATGAATTAATTCTTTCCCACCTCTCTCAAATATTGTCTAGTTTATTTTAAGATTTATTTGAAAAAAATTTAAAACAACTTTTGGTGCTGTTTTTATTTTTTGTGTGTTAATTCTTTATATTGCTAAAATAGGATTTTTGAAGAGAGGAGAAACTTTCAAAAGTTTTGAAGTGCACCCCACCTTACCACTCATTGAAGGCAAGCATTCGAACCCGGCATAATATTTTTGGTGTGTTCGTTGACACGTTTATAACACCACCTCATTTCGAAGGACTTGTTATTTCATGTGACATGATCATTTGCATGGATGCATATTGGTGATTTCCATGCTATTGGAAATGAGGTTGCATGGCCACATGGTGGCATGAAGAAGGCTAAGATGGTAGTGTTGTAGCATGCCGTCTTATGCCGTGTGTTTGTTGACCCAGTATCAATTCCGTTCATTTCCTTTCCGTCTTGCCACATGTCTCCCGCAAGGGATAAGGTTTAGTAAGAGGTAAACCACTTCCCGGTACACACCAAATGGAGAGGCCGGGATGAAGGTTCCATGGCCCTGGATTAAAGCCTCTCATCCGGTCAGGGGGCATGGGTGTTTCGGTTGGGACCGAGAGGGGGCACCCTTAGAGCTGCAGATATAAATTTGATCCCATGTCATTCGAGTGTGTGATCTCCCCGTCTCAAAGTTTTTCTTGAACGCTGTCAAGGGTGATTCCTGGCAACGTGAAGTGGAATGGGTGTGTACTGGTTAAGTTGTGTTTCTAGCGATATACCATAAACGGAACTAGTCCCTCGTGACTACGGAAATCCGTTGGCTGTGGGCATTTTAGTACAAACTCTGCAGAGTCAACTCCCCATTTCAACATCCTATCCATGACCATGTTTCGGGTCTTATCTATCGTGTCAATAGTCAGTCATGATGGCAAGAACCCCGGTAAGCTAAAGGAGTGTGAAGTTTGGCTAAAGTTGTGCCTTGTGAAGGACTAACCGTTAACCATCCCGTGTGGAATACTTTTCGGTATACATTAACCCTCACCCGTTATGACAATGAATTATAAGCCCTTTATGTGACGTCGCTCAGACGTCCGACTGCGGCATTGTTATTATTTATTTTGCTATGAGCCCTTTATGTGACGTCGCTTAGACGTCCGACTGCGGCATTGTTATTATTTATTTTGCTATAAGCCCTTTATGTGATGTCGCTCAGACGTCCGACTGCGGCATCGTATTCATTTATTTTGTTATAAGCCCTTTATGTGGTGTCGCTCGGACGCCCGACTGTGGCATTTAATTTTAAAAGCCCTTTATGTGGTGTCGCTCAGACGCCCGACTGTGGCATTTCTTTTAAAGCCCTTTATGTGGTGTCGCTTAGACGCCCGACTGTGGCATTTCTTTTAAAGCCCTTTATGTGGTGTCGCTCAGACGCCCGACTGTGGCATGCTTGTTATTTATTTCGTAATCTTGAATACTTCTATGGCATTGCATATTCATACATCAGAGTTATATTTATCTTTGTGACTGACGTCATGAGCATAAAATATTGTCAGCACATCATTGTTATATTATACCTGTGTTCTAAATGTTTGCGAGTACATTCAAAGTACTCACTGGCTTGTCCCTGGCTATTGTCTTGGCCAGATTTTCTTGCACAGAGAGGAGCGACGTGATGACAGCCCCGGAACCTAAGCAACGGAGATAGCAGCCACGTGAAGATAGGAGTTAACCTGGTCAGCTGTTCCTGTGGGAAATGGAGTCCCATAGACACCGATGATCCACAAACCGCTTCCGCCATCAACTAGTAGAAACCTTTTGTTGTACTCACAGGCCAGAATGGTCTTGTACCACATATTTTGTATTTTGCTTGGAATTTCTGTATCAAGTTGGAGCCTCATCAGCTAACAGTAATCCTGGGGCTGATGAGCACGACGGTCTTTTCTGGAAATTTATTACCCGGAAAAACCGGTCGTGACAGACTTGGTATCAGAGCCAGGCTGACCATTGGCTAATCCTATCTTAGCCAGGTCAACAAACTTAGGCAAACCAACCCACCAGACCATAACCAAAGCCCAGCCAAGCTTCTCGTGCAAGATAGCCACACAGAGACCCCGACATTTTTGGCAGTCGGTGCCCAACCTATCAGCCTAGCCTGTCGATCGCACACCAGTGACCGATGGCAAAAATGTCTCATTCGCAAGTGTGCGAAGGAAGACTCCGTCCCCTTTTCTATAAAAAGGGCACGCTAACCCCAACCCAACACAGCACAGCGTCTTCCCCAACCTAGCCACAATGCCTGGCCCCATAGTGCACAATGAGACCACAGCAACCAACCTTGGAGGTTTTGTGACCATCCTCGCAAACCTCACCCGTCGTGCCTATGCGTTAGAGGAGCCACCGGAATATGTTGTGTACCAGGGACCCATGAGCGGTGAAGACCGTCAATTCAGGCCATTTGTGCACATCTACGGTAGGGGTCTAGCGCCTAACGCTCTACAGTTCACCGGAAGAACAACTTCCTTTGAGCCACAAGCCATACAACTAGCTGCTCGAGAGGCTATAGTTCATCTCAGGCACTTGTCGCCTAGAGTTAACTGTCGCTCGTTCCACTACTACCCCAGACGCGAAGGGTATGGTAGACCACCCAAGTTGCCAGCGGAGATCACGAGATGGATCCGCATTGTTGCACCTAGTGCGCTATGTAAGTGCACTAGAGGCACTGTTCGACCAGATCACCATTGATCTGATCGCAGCTCGAGGAGAGCTGGTTCGTCGAACCCCAGCTAGAAGAGAAGACGAGCCCGACGCCGACAACCCAGTCGTGCTGTTCGGACACCCGATCGAGACCCTGAGGGCAGCTCCAGCTATCAACCGAGATGCTTTGATGACCCCAGAAGTGCTACGTCACCTTTTGGGAACACACTCCAACGGGGTTGTGGCCAACAATCCCCGTGATGGTCATCATCGCTACCCCGACCCTGTCGTCCCTCCGCCATCTCCGACTAATCCCGGCAGTGAGACACGTGGAGAAGACTCAACATCCACCAGGCACGCCCGTTTGGACATAAACGAGGTAGACTAAGCCGTACGAGTAGTACCGAGTCTCATTGTATCCTCACTTTGTAGTCATGCAACCGTGTATATTAACGCAGCCTATTGATGTGCCCCTGTTTTAATCGAATGGCCTTGCGTATTTTGTCAGCACGCAATTGCATAATTTCCGGGCACAGCTACCAAGACCAACCTTGACGACAACCACAGTAACACGTCTCTTTATGAGATATGTGTATCTCCGGCACGGACCCCGACTCTTGAGGTAATCTGGCAGAATTATTACCTTTCACCACGGTAAATAAACCAGCCCAGATGCTATATAAGAAGGCCACCTTGTGACCTTGCCCAGCAACCCTCACCTCGTGCACCACTCTCACAACCATCTCTTGTCATGCCGAGCCATAACATTCATCTGAGAACCCCAGATGCAACCCCAGGTAGCTTTGTCAAAATATTGCGGGACTTTACCCGCAGTACCATGGGTTCTACCCAGCCACCCCAGTACGAGCTGTTCAAATCAAGGATCACCCCATCCACCTCGGAATATTGGGCAGCAGTACACATTCCTCCCATAGACCCCAACCAAGATCCAACAGAAGTTTCCTTCATGGGGAAATCTATGCCAACCCCACAACTGGCCATAGAAGATGCTGCGAAAGAAGCAATTGCTCGCCTTCGATCCGCAATACCCTATGCCCATGACGGGATATTATTATTTTCCGAGTCGTGCAACACCCGGAGGAGTGACGTCTTTTCCCGGTGGGCGTATTGAGAAAGACCCAGTTCTGGCCAACCTTATCCAGTACATCATCGCCCAAGAGCATTTGAACCAACGGTTGATGGAATATCTCCGGAGTCTCGCTGATTTAAATCCTCAGATTGCAATCGGCAGATCACTAAGGCCCGACCCGGAGAGACGCATACATCGACTGGTCAATCCACTGCCTCCGATAGAAGAGGAGTGTATCCCTTTACCAGAGACATTTTATCAGGACCACACCCAGTTACCGTTTTCATTTTAGACGTCACTACTGTTTTTGTTTTTGCAGCATTTATATTTGCATTGTAACTTACGCGTGGTACCTCAGATTTGTGCGGTGCGTCGCGTATTTAGTTTCTACTAACATAAGTAATTTCCTTCGTGAATAAACTTGTGTAACCGCGAAGAAATCCTAGTATGAGTTTTCTCCTTACCGAATTGCTGCATCATACATTTTCTCACGACACGGATTATTTTATTTCACACAGCACAACGACCACAGACACTCGACCATAATCATCCGAGCACCTACACTGTTTGCAAAACTTTGCAACGGTGTTACATCTGGCTAACCACCCCCTAACAATAGTTAGCACCCGGCACACCCCGCCTACTCCTCGTGATTACCGCCACCACGGAGAGCCAGCACCCGAGCGGCAGCGTCACGGCAATCATCAAGGATCATCGCGCACAGGAGCACGGAGAGCCCCAAAGATCGCCGCCAGCCCCCGCACTGCGCAGGATCACGTACCAGTCCGGCACCACCTCCGCCATTAGAGCCTCGTCTCGAGCTCCGGCCAGCAGAAACGGAGAGGAAGAAGAGAGAGCCAGAGGTAGAAGGAGAGACTGACAGTAGGCCCCGGTCCCACCTGTCAGCCAGAGAAAGCACTGTGCTCTCGGGTACAACCAGCGTATTGTTAAAGATAGAGTTTATTCTAAATTCACGGCGCCCAGCGTAGAAATCGCCCGTTTTCATAAGCATGGATTTTTCCACACGGCGCCAGTACCACACTATAGTTACTCACCACTTATTGCCCTCTTACTGTAGCCTCTTTTTACCGCCTGTGTAAAATGATCTTTTGACCAAGTAAAAGTATTTTTTTGTTTGTATTACAACTCTGAGCAAATCTCGAGGACGAGATTTTCTTTTAAGGGGGGTAGTGTTGTGACACCCCAAAATTTTGACCTTGTTTTATCAATTAAAATTTTGCCAGGAAATTAAAACTTTTATTTTCTGGGCTCCCTTTTTATTTTTTTTAAACTTTTCTCCCTTGCTATTATGGAGTTTTCCCCATAGAGAAAACTTTTCAAATATGTTATTGGACTTGTTTAACCTCTCAAAAAAAACTTTTCTTTATTTAGTAGAACTAATTACATAATTAAATTGCTTGACCTTTATTTTCTTGAAAAATGGTTTTTCAAGGTTATATGACCATATTTGAACTACAACCATTTGATATATTTATCTAAAAATCCAACCAAAATTTGGAGATGTCATGTGATGTTTTTAAATCACTTTTATACAAAAATATCTTTTACTCTTGAAATTTTTTTGAGTGCTACACATGTTTTTCTTCTCTGGTCCAGAGAGCAACTTTGCACTACAACCCTTTAAAATATTTGTTTCTAGCTTCCACCAAAATTATGGGATGTCAGTAGGAGCATATAATTCCACTTTGTGCAAAAACCCAGTTATGTTCTTTGAAAATTTTGAGTGAATCATCCTCATTTCCATTCGGTCCAACTTGATGGTTTGTACAGCAACCATAATTTTTCTTACTCTTTAGCCCTTGATTCTTTCTCATACTTGTAGTCCTCCATGTTAAACCCCTAAGTCCAGGAGCATGCACTTATGGGATCATTTTTAGTTCATGAAATGATACCAATCACTCCCTGCCCAGAAGTGTAGTTTTGCAAAACTTGCACTAGCAAGTTTCTCCTTTCTGCAAACTAACTTCACCACTCCCTCTTTCATCCACAGAGACACTAGTATGGAAGATTTGGCCCCTCCAAGAATAGCCTAGGTGCCTTTGGCATTTTGACAAACACCCGATGTGCATGTCCTGAATTGGCATGATCTCAAGTCTACACTATGAACTTGCACCTCTGATCAAACAAGCATGTCCACTAGACTCCCCGTTACTCTTAACCTAGATCTGCTAAATACCAGCCTCACCCACGCTCTGTAGCATGCTCTGGCATTTCGTTGAGCACGTCCCGTGCACGCCCAGAGCGCGAGCAGAGCGTGCGTTTGGCACGCACATGCGCCGAGCCGACACGCTGGCCCCCACGGCTTTGTCCCGCTCTGCAGCACCACGCGACGCGCTCCCGTGCTCACCGCAACACGCCAAGCCGCCCCTCGCCACTCCCCGGCAGGCCAAGCGCTAGCCGCCGCCGTCGCCCGACAGCCCCTGCTCATGTCGGCGCCGTCCGAGCCTTCCCCGCTCGCCACCTGGCCCCTGGCACAGCCCGAGCTCATCCGCAGCTTTGTCCGCAAGCCCTCGTCGCCGCCACGTTGCCCTACAGCACAGAGAGGCGGTTCGCCGCCGTTCTTATCTCCGCCGCCACGGAACCGACCTCGACGAGCTATAAAAGGAAGCCCCGAGCTCATCCAAGCCTTCAGGCAGCCTCATACCATCCCACTGGTACTCCTACAACCCGCAATCGACGACGGGAGGCCATCTTCCTCGTCTCCGGCCAGCTCAGCCGCCGTTGCGCCCCGGTGCCGTGCATTGCCAGCAGAGCCTCCCCCACCCTTCCAACACCACCGCTCGACTCCCCTTGACCCTGCGGAGCTTCCCAGCATCTCAAACACGGTCGGGAGCCACGGCATCCCAGACCCCCAAACCCACCGAAGCTTTCCTCCGCCGCGAAGCTCGCCGCCGGCGATTTCCTCCACCTCCGACGACCCTACGACCACCGGGAGGACCTCCGCTGATCCGCGGATCCATCCCCGCCCTCAGCTCCCCGCGAGGACCCGCCGCCCGCCGGCGACGAACGCCGGAGCCGCGCCTCTGCTCGGGCAGAGGAAGAGGAGAGGGAGGAGACTAGTCAAACATGACTAGTGGGTCCCCGGTGATAGGGGCGGGGTGTCCCGATCTTTCGATGAGATGATAACTATCGATTTGGTGGAGACGACTTTGACGATCCGACTACAAACGTGCACGACGTTGCGCCTTAGCAATCGCTAAACCAACTCCAAGAGGTTATTGACCACGCCGGAGCACAATCAACCTGACCACGAAGGTCTATTCCTGCAAGCAATCGAAGAACAAGCAAGAATATGATAAAAGCAATCTGAATATTGCAAGTATATATGAAGTATTGATAAAGGTGAGGATCCGTAAGCGGTCTTGGTCTGGTCGTTGGACACAAAGGAAGTACACGAAGTTGCAATGGCTAACTTTTAACTAAACAAATCCCAAGGGAAAAGCTACTAGATGGATCTACTTATATAGGAGCAAGGGGTGGCGGCCAAGGAGGTGGGAGGACGTCCCAAGGCGGGGCGGGGTGTCCCGATCTTTCGATGAGATGATAACTATCGATTTGGTGGAGACGACTTTGACGATCCGACTACAAACGTGCACGACGTTGCGCCTTAGCAATCGCTAAACCAACTCCAAGAGGTTATTGACCACGCCGGAGCACAATCAACCTGACCACGAAGGTCTATTCCTGCAAGCAATCGAAGAACAAGCAAGAATATGATAAAAGCAATCTGAATATTGCAAGTATATATGAAGTATTGATAAAGGTGAGGATCCGTAAGCGGTCTTGGTCTGGTCGTTGGACACAAGCGAAGTACGAAGTTGCAATGGCTAACTTTAACTAAACAAATCCCAAGGGAAAAGCTACTAGATGGATCTACTTATATAGGAGCAAGGGGTGGCGGCCAAGGAGGTGGGAGGACGTCCCAAGGCAGCCTAAAACTAACCCTAGGTCGTACAAGGCCAATGGGCCCAAGTGGAGGTGACGTAACACCTTTGGACTTGTAGTTTGACTCGGATTCTGGTGCAGTGTCAGATTGTTTTGTCCACAACTCAACGCTCCGGACGGATTTTAAGGTGATTCCAATTTTGCTGGAAAGAGCATGAAATCTTCTTTCCAACAAAAAAAGAATCACCCAATTCGGAGTCCGTATGAAATAGTTGTTGGCGTTTTGAGTCAGGTATGTCTGTGCAGTCCGAATCTGAATCCAGAACGTGAGACTTGGACTCTATCTTCTCTTGGGCCAAAAGTGACGTGAGAGAACTTTTTGAACAGCAAATAAACATCTCTTTCTTCCTTATCTTCATATGTGGATTGTACAAATGTCCCATACACCTGCAATTAGACAAAACACAAAAATGTGTGAAGTATTTTTGTTCTGGATAACATAAATAGATTATTGAATAGTTTACACTAGAAATCACCTGACAAATATGCATGTATGCAATATTTTTGGTCATATACAAGGTACTCATGTCCTCATCATCCTCCCCTTTTTGAAAATAAAGCCGTCCTCGGCGTTGCTTAATCTGAAATGTGGCTAACAAAAGAGACAAGGTGTACATGTTGTATATGTATACGTCATCCATTTTTACTTCCCTTAATTTTTGCATATATGACACATGAATACATGAGTAACTTGCATAGTTCATAAAATCTAAAGCCAACAAATTAGCACAAGAGCTAGAAGGCATGAAAATATTGCGACTCAGTTTGCACATATAAGTGAAGCTCTTATTTATTTCAAAAGATTGACAATGTTCATCATTAAACCATCCCAACATTGGTGAATAAACCTTATTTGAATCAAATTTACATGCTACAACATGCTTAGATAAGCAAACATGCAATGAGTCATTCGACACAGAATCATCACCAAGATTAGAGGTCATATCAAAACGATTAAACATTGATTCTTTTGCATCAACAGTTAATTCAATTGGTGCTCTCAAAATTGTTGGTATTTCAGTTGTTTGATCACATGGCAAAGTCAAATTATCAACATAATCCTCTAAAATAGGTGGTGTGATCAAAGTAGTGGGTAGCTCAACACATGATGTATTCAAGTTAACTAGGGATGCATCATTCTCATGTGAAGTTATATCATCAATACCTTTACTGTTACCTTGTCGCAAAGGCGTAGTTGATGTAGGTACAGACGAAGACAACGCACCATACTCTTGAGATGATGTCGCGCTCACAATCCGAGGTGGGGCTGCTCTAGTAGGTGCAACGGTGGAGGAACCAACCGGCGGTGGTGAGCATGAACTGGAATAGTAGTTGTTGTAGTCACCCAATGCATCCTCCTGTAACTGTCTCTCAAAGGTACAAGCACGAACATACATACCAGTAATGCAACGAGGAATATACTGAAATCTTGCCTGAATATCATGGTTCAAACCACCAAAAAATCTATTCATTGTATCATCCTTAGATTCTTCTATGTCACAATGATGCATATAAGATTTGAACTCTTTGTAGTAAGCATGGACAGTGTTGTTGCCTTGTTTAAATTGTTCAAATTTGCGAAGCAATTCACGGCGATAGTAAGGAGGGAAAAAATGTTGTCTCATTACATATTTCAAATCTTTCCAAGTTGTGGGTTGGTTATCAATATTTTTCTTACAATGCACACTCCACCAAACTGAAGCAAAACCAGTAAATGCTCTAGTGGCAGCTCGTACTCGCTCAAGTTCAGAAAAGTCATGGTTACTAAAAACTTCTTCTACTTCAAACTCCCAAGCTAGATAAATAGCAGGATTAAATCTACCCTCAAATGACGGTAAAGAGATAACCTGACCATGTGGTTGTGTGTGTTGTCCCAACTCTCGTGATGGTGAAGATGTGTCCGTCGTCCAAGAACTTCTATCTCCGGAACCTGTCATGATTAGTAGAAACAAGAAACAAAATTCCAGAATAATGTTGCTATGAACTACTAGGATGTGGTTGTAAAGTGCTCACAGTAAAGCAAATATCAATATCTTACAAGTTCTTACCATGCGGCAGGTGGTGACAGGCAATCAGCGATGTCAAATAACTCCGAAGATTGTGTAAAGCGATTGCTGGGGAGGCGATATATATACGGTGTAGAAATATGTGGAGCTGGGTTGGCTATATATGGTAGCAAAGATTAGCAATAATCAATTCAGAGATGCAATGTTGAATAAACGCTCAACGACGGTACTGTGCTGGTCCTAGGCTAGACCGGACTAGAGACGCGAGCCTAGAACACTAATGAGGTCACGGCGTAGCACAACTAGCATCAATGAAGGTTACTAAGTAGCTCTTGACAGCAAGATATAAGTGAAGATCACAATGGTAGTGAAGATAATGATGAAAAACAACTACCAAGCAGGACATACAACAACTCTCTCTCCAACTTTTCTCTTGAAAAGTTTGAGCCAATTTTCTAATAAATTCTTTCAAAGAATGCTACTAACTCAAGCTTTCCAATGCAAAAAGAATCACTCAATTCCGAGTTGATATGAGGAGTCAAAGAATTCTAAAACTGGCCTGAAAAATTGGAACAAGCTGTGTTCACGAACTTCAGAGGGCAAAAAGACCTATTTAGAAGCCGATTTTGAGGTGTCAAATATTGAACTAGCTTCTGCAACTATTTAGATGCGGCTCGTCGCTAGCTTTAATTTGAGTACTCACGGAGTCAAAACGGACTTCGTATGAGGAAGATACACCTGTTTTACTGAACAGTGCGCAAAACAGATTCCAATTCGAATTCAGGTACGAGATTGATTCTAGATAGATCCGATTTTTTTTCTTCTCTCTTTTTTTCCTCACACTTTTTTTTTCTTTTTTTCTCTCTTTTTTTTTTTTTTCTTTCCTTTTTTCCCTTTTTTTTCTCTCTTTTTTTTCTCCCTCTTTCCAAGACAAACTAGATAAGATGCAGATTGGATCTGGCGAAGATGTGAATGACCTCAACTATGATTATGACAATGAACAGCGCGTAGCACGTGGTGGAAATTAATAGATGGGATGGTGGACAACGGAAGGCATAATGATGCAGCGGCGTGACTAATGTGAACAGAACTCGAAACTCTAAAGGAACTAGACACTAAGACCAGCAACTCAACACGACGATGCAACCGATAATTCAATAATGCAACCAATGAAAAGAAAATTGCAAAGGCTCAGAGTGGCTTGGACAAAGGGTGAATAGATCTAACTATTTTTTGTGGCTTTTTCTTGGATAGTAGGTAAGAAAATAAATCTAATCTAGGGAAAACTGGAAATTCTCACCGAGCAACCTGAAAACTGATACCACTTGATAGGGGCGGGGTGTCCCGATCTTTCGATGAGATGATAACTATCGATTTGGTGGAGACGACTTTGACGATCCGACTACAAACGTGCACGACGTTGCGCCTTAGCAATCGCTAAACCAACTCCAAGAGGTTATTGACCACGCCGGAGCACAATCAACCTGACCACGAAGGTCTATTCCTGCAAGCAATCGAAGAACAAGCAAGAATATGATAAAAGCAATCTGAATATTGCAAGTATATATGAAGTATTGATAAAGGTGAGGATCCGTAAGCGGTCTTGGTCTGGTCGTTGGACACAAACGAAGTACACGAAGTTGCAATGGCTAACTTTTAACTAAACAAATCCCAAGGGAAAAGCTACTAGATGGATCTACTTATATAGGAGCAAGGGGTGGCGGCCAAGGAGGTGGGAGGACGTCCCAAGGCAGCCTAAAACTAACCCTAGGTCGTACAAGGCCAATGGGCCCAAGTGGAGGTGACGTAACACCTTTGGACTTGTAGTTTGACTCGGATTCTGGTGCAGTGTCAGATTGTTTTGTCCACAACTCAACGCTCCGGACGGATTTTAAGGTGATTCCAATTTTGCTGGAAAGAGCATGAAATCTTCTTTCCAACAAAAAAGAATCACCCAATTCGAGTCCGTATGAAATAGTTGTTGGCGTTTTGAGTCAGGTATGTCTGTGCAGTCCGAATCTGAATCCAGAACGTGAGAGACTTGGACTCTATCTTCTCTTGGGCCAAAAGTGACGTGAGAGAACTTTTTGAACAGCAAATAAACATCTCTTTCTTCCTTATCTTCATATGTGGATTGTACAAATGTCCCATACACCTGCAATTAGACAAAACACAAAAATGTGTGAAGTATTTTTGTTCTGGATAACATAAATAGATTATTGAATAGTTTACACTAGAAATCACCTGACAAATATGCATGTATGCAATATTTTTGGTCATATACAAGGTACTCATGTCCTCATCACCCGGGACCCACTGTCAGTGGCCCCTGCGCGGCCCACGCTGGATAAGTGGAGGCGTAAACCCTCAAGTACGCCTCCTCTGCCACGAAAGCGTATTCTGTCCGAAGCGTTTTCTTTTATATCTTTATTTTAAAAACAGATTTTTGACCAAATGTTTGACTGGCTATATCTTTTAAAATATAACTCCAAATGAATTAATTCTTTTTCCCACCTCTCTCAAATATTGTCTAGTTTATTTTAAGATTTATTTGAAAAAATTTTAAAACAACTTTTGGTGCTGTTTTTATTTTTTGTGTGTTAATTCTTTATATTGCTAAAATAGGATTTTTGAAGAGAGGAGAAACTTTCAAAAGTTTTGAAGTGCACCCCACCTTACCACTCATTGAAGGCAAGCATTCTGAACCCCGGCATAATATTTTTGGTGTGTTCGTTGACACGTTTATAACACCACCTCATTTCGAAGGACTTGTTATTTCATGTGACATGATCATTTGCATGGATGCATATTGGTGATTTCCATGCTGTTGGAAATGAGGTTGCATGGCCACATGGTGGCATGAAGAAGGCTAAGATGGTAGTGTTGTAGCATGCCAGTCTTATGCCAGTGTGTTTGTTGACCCCGGTATCAATTCCCGTTCATTTCCTTTCCGTACTGCCACATGTCTCCCGCAAGGGATAAGGTTTAGTAAGAGGTAAACCACTTCCCGGTACACACCAAATGGAGAGGCCGGGATGAAGGTTCCATGGCCCTGGATTAAAGCCTCTCATCCGGTCAGGGGGCATGGGTGTTTCCGGTTGGGACCGAGAGGGGGGCACCCCTTAGAGCGCGCGTATATAAATTTGATCCCATGTCATTCGAGTGTGTGATCTCCCCGTCTCAAAGTTTTTCTTGAGCGCTGTCAAGGGTGATTCCTGGCAACGTGAAGTGGAATGGGTGTGTACTGGTTAAGTTGTGTTTCTTCCGAAATACCATAAACGGAACTAGTCCCTCGTGACTACGGAAATCCGTTGGCTGTGGGCATTTTAGTACAAACTCTGCAGAGTCAACTCCCCATTTCAACATCCTATCCATGACCATGTTTCGGGTCTTATCTATCGTGTCAATAGTCAGTCTTGATGGCAAGAACCCCGGTAAGCTAAAGGAGTGTGAAGTTTGGCTAAAGTTGTGCCTTGTGAAGGACTAACCGTTAACCATCCCGTGTGGAATACTTTTCGGTATACATTAACCCTCACCCGTTATGACAATGAATTATAAGCCCTTTATGTGACGTCGCTCAGACGTCCGACTGCGGCATTGTTATTATTTATTTTGCTATAAGCCCTTTATGTGACGTCGCTTAGACGTCCGACTGCGGCATTGTTATTATTTATTTTGCTATAAGCCCTTTATGTGATGTCGCTCAGACGTCCGACTGCGGCATCGTATTCATTTATTTTGTTATAAGCCCTTTATGTGGTGTCGCTCAGACGCCCGACTGTGGCATTTAATTTTAAAAGCCCTTTATGTGGTGTCGCTCAGACGCCCGACTGTGGCATTTCTTTTAAAGCCCTTTATGTGGTGTCGCTTAGACGCCCGACTGTGGCATTTCTTTTAAAGCCCTTTATGTGGTGTCGCTCAGACGCCCGACTGTGGCATGCTTGTTATTTATTTCGTAATCTTTAATACTTCTATGGCATTGCATATTCATACATCAGAGTTATATTTATCTTTGTGACTGACGTCATGAGCATAAAATATTGTCAGCACATCATTGTTATATTATACCTGTGTTCTAAATGTTTGCGAGTACATTCAAAGTACTCACTGGCTTGTCCCTGGCTATTGTCTTGGCCAGATTTTCTTGCACAGAGAGGAGCGACGTGATGACAGCCCCGGAACCTAAGCAACAGAGATAGCAGCCACGTGAAGATAGGAGTTAACCTGGTCAGCTGTTCCTGTGGGAAATGGAGTCCCATAGACACCGATGATCCACAAACCGCTTCCGCCATCAACTAGTAGAAACCTTTTGTTGTACTCACAGGCCAGAATGGTCTTGTACCACATATTTTGTATTTTGCTTGGAATTTCTGTATCAAGTTGGAGCCTCATCAGCTAACAGTAATCCTGGGGCTGATGAGCACGACGGTCTTTTCTGGAAATTTATTACCCGGAAAAACCGGTCGTGACATTGATGCCTCTCACTTGATTTGTCAGGATCATTGTCTCTTGTCTCCATTAGTTGCATCTCTCATATCACCTTGTATTGAGTGCGAACTTGCTATCCTTATTGATCTTGGAGACTTGGACACTCTACTTTTGATGCATGCCTGTTTGATTGAGCCTATTGCACTTGGTTGTTCTTGCATCATATGCCTCCATACTATGAAACGCTCCCTTGCACTTTCTTATGATGAGCATGATGCATACACTTGTTGGGTATCTTACCACTCGAATGATAGGTTTTGCATTTCCGCTAATGATGCGGAGCATCCTTCCATCATCCCCATGGACTCTACATCAACACCTATAACACCACAAGGACCGATGACTCGAGCACGTGCAAGAGCTCTTGAAACCGAGGTGACATCGCTCCTCTCACAACTCTCCTTCGATTCACATGAGACATGGTTACAACCTCAAACGGAAACTCTATGCATACTCAGGCACCAAGGAGTCGACCATGAAGAGGCTGGGAAGCAAGGAGAATCGGAAGCGGAAGACATACGCGAAGACGGAGAGGAGAAAGCAACCAGGACCAGAGAGGCCGGACGATCCGGACGGAGGCCCGGACGATCCGGACAGAGCCCGGATGATCCGGACCCCGGTCCGGACGATCCGGCTAAATCACCCGAAGGCAACAGAACCTCCACACTGAAGCCGGATCATCCGGACCCCGGCCCGGATCATCCGGATCCCGCCCGGACATCCGGACCACCAGCCGGACGTCCGGCCCTGCGCCGTCACCTGCAGAGCCCCCGGACCATCCGGGCCTCCACCCGGATCATCCGGACCAGCCCGGATCATCCGGACCCTCGTCCGAATCGTCCGGCCAGCGCCTGCGCACGCGTGTTGGGCTGAGCCCATGTACCCCTTCGCCCCAAACTCTATATATAGGACCCCCTCTCCTCACTTTGAGACTTAGCATTGGATTAGCTCATATTTGTGTGAGAGCCTTTGCTCATCCAGTCGGTTACTTCTCCTCGGAGATCAGGACCTCCGTCTAGGAGAAGATCCCTCAGCGGATTCAAGACCCCTATCTAGGGAAGATCCCCCTCGTGGATTCAAGGCCCCTATCTAGGGAAGAACATCAAGGCCTCCTCTTGGAGATGAACGGTTCCTTTGTATCCTTACCCTAGTTGACTATGTATCTTGTGGATCTCATGTGTGTATGTTGATCTAGCACTTGTGTGATCGATTCCTTGTTGGTTGAGTGATTTCCTCTCGTTTTCCCCGTGTTTCCCCACGTGCTTCCGCGTGTTCTTCGTGTTTCCCCCGTAGGATCCCCTCCAAACGTGAAAGATCGGCAATTACGGTTCCACCCTACATCATATGGTATCATGAGCCACGTTGATCACGTTTTGGAGCCCCTACCTCGTGATTTCTAGCTTGATTTTGTTGTTTTCGTCCTAAAACCCGAAAATCCCACAAAAATACCCCCAAAATTTTTGTGATTTGTTAGTTTTGATGATGTTTTGTTGTTTTTGATCCGTGGATTCGGTGTGTAACTCGTGGATCTTGTGTTTCCCCACCTTCTCCCCCTCGAAATCCACCCAAAATCCCCGAAATCGTCAAATTCCACTCCATTTTCGTGTTCTTCCCGAGCCATTCCCGTGCGTGGTTGACCTGCCCGGATCATCCGGACCAAGTCCCGGATCATCCGGACTCGCCCGGATCATCCGGCTCCTGGCCCGGATCATCCGGCTTCCTCTGCTGGAACTGCAGATTCTGCAGCCCCCATCCACCACCACCACCATCAACACACATATACACCCTCCCCACCCCATCCACCACCATTTCCACTTGCCAAACCCCAAGACTCAACCTCCGTACTACCATTCGATTTTGAGTTCGACAATTTGAGTGAGATTTCCGTGTCCTCTTGTGTTTCGGCTATTTAGGCGTGGTGTGACATCAACAACAAACGCTCATTTTGGTCGGCTACTCATCTTCGCTACGGACGGTAACATCGACGACATCTTTGTCATACCTTGCAATTGCATTGATAACCATCATATACCATCTTTTGCGTTGCTTACCCATTGAGACTAGCCATTGAGTATTGCCGGCAACGTGACTTGTGCACATTAGTTGCATACACCATATCATACATACCTTTGAGGTGCATATCTCGGAATCAACTTGTGTGTCACAAAGTTGTCATCGCATACACAATTGCTATCTTAGTTCGTCAGGTTTCCATAAGAAAAGAGCTCAAAAGAGAAAGAGCCACTCAAGCTTTTAAGCAAAGAGGAAAGATAAGCAAAGAGCTTATAAGCAACAAGCATAGCATCATACAACATTAAGATTGTCATATAAGATCATCTTGGATCATTGCACCGATACACCATACATATAGCATACGTGGGATAGAGATCGTTGCATTTTTGCCTAGTAGGTTGTGCACAAGCTCCGTATCCGCCTATTGTGCAATCGTGCTAGCATCTCTCTAGTATTGTGCAACAAGAGCATTTTCGTGGATTCCACATTTTGGCTCACTTTTGGTTTGCACAATCCCATTTATCTATTTGCGTGTGTGTTTCCGTGTACCACTACTTGCTTGATCTACTTGTTGCATATGCGAATTTGCGAATCTTCTTCAACATTTTTGAGTCAAGCTAACGATTGCAATCAATTTTGTGCCACCATCCTAACCAAGCTCCACCAAAAGCTTTTACTTGTGTAGGTGTGAGAATCGACAAGGATCGGTACCAATAGTGCTATTTCATTGTCCGCATTTGAGTGAACTTGATTCATCTTCAACTTCGGACAAAGGTACATTGGTATTCATTCTTCTCCTTCTACCACTAACAATTTGCTTGAAATGATGGATAGGCCAAGTTCTTCTACAAATCCACTCTTCATCGAGCAAGACGAGGACATGTCATCCTACGTCACCAAGAGCCACCTCTTTGGCGCACAACGAGCTCTCCATCAAGAGCAACAAGCAATGAGCGAACACATCGACAACCTCTCCACCGACTTGCGACTATCCGAGAAGCGTACAAGAGATTACTTCGACAACAAACTCGACGCGCACAAGAAAGAGAACGATGCAAGAATGGACGAGATCCGTGCCTTGTTGGTGAACCGGCGTACTTCTACCTCTTCACACTCAAGACGGAGCCACTCAAGTCGCCACTCCGACGACTCCTTCTCCAACACAAGTACACCGCCATCGACAATTCTTCGTCGAGCCGCGCGTCAAGACCGTCATGCATCTCGCAACCTGCTACACGACAAGAATCTCCAAGAGCAAGTTGATGAAGAAGTTCTTCATCCTCAATCGAGCCAAATGGCGTTTGCTCAAGCTCAAGAACGACAACGTCTTCATCACCAACAAGAACAAGAACGAGCGCGCCTACACCAAGAGCAACAAGACGCCGAGGCTCAACGTCTTCAACAACAACGAGAAGCACAAGCTCTTGAGGCGGAACGCGCCCTTCAAGCATCAACTCGAGCTCTCGCCAACCGCAATCGCGAAAGGCGCAATCAAGAGGAAGCCCTTCGAGAAGAAATACAAGAGAGGAACTACCATCCACGTGCGCAACGTCAAGCCCAACAAGCTCCTCAAGCTCAACCTCACCATCAAGGTCAACAAGAACAAGTTGATCATGGACTTCCTCCTCGCCAAGAGCAACATGAGGATGATTACCCTCCACGTCAAGAAAGCTATCATCAACATCGACCTCAACACAACGAGGAACAACGCTATGGCAAGCTCAAGTTCACAATGCCCAAGTTCAATGGAACCAATGATCCCGAAGAATACCTCTCATGGGCATTGAAGGTCGACAAAATCTTTCGTTTGCACAACTATGATGAAGAAAAGAAGATCGCTATGGCATCACTTGAGTTCCAAGATTATGTGCTCATATGGTGGGAACAAATCTGATGCGGAGCATCCTTCCATCATCCCCATGGACTCTACATCAACACATCCAACCCCACAAGGACCTATGACTCGATCACGTGCAAGAGCTCTTGAAACCGAGGTGACTTCTCTCCTAAATGATATTTCATATGACCCTCTCGAGACATGGCTACTACCTAAATCAGATACACTATGCATGATTAGGTGTCAAGAAGAACCTCCCGAGGATGCACGTGAAGATGGACAAGCTACCCACTCCATGGATGAAGAGAACCTGCTGAAACGGACAAGTTCACCTTCCAGGCCCCGGACATCCGGCCCCTGGAGACGCCAACACAGTAGCCGCAGCTCAGCCAAGAAGGCTACAGGGCCTGGACATCCGGCCCCCAGGCCCCGGACATCCGGCCTCCCACGAAGCCCCGGACATCCGGCCCTCTGCCCAGAAATCCGGCGCCCCGCACCAGAGACTACAGAAGGTCGCACCGCCAGCCCGGACATCCGGCCCCTCAGCCCGGACATCCGGCCTCACATGAAGCCCCAGACATCCGGCTTCACCTGCGCGTGAACAGTGAAGGGCCGAAGCCCATGTACCCTTTCGCCCCGTAGACTATATATACTCCATCCCCTTCCTCTTTCTAGGGTTAGCAAAGGATTAGCTCATATTTCGTGTGAGAGCTTTGCTCATCCACTTGGTTACTTCTCCTCGGAGCTCAGGACCTCTACGGAGAAGATCCCCCAAGCGGATTCAAGACCCCTTCAAGGGAAGACCATCAAGACCTCCTCACGGAGAAGAACCCGGTTACCTATTGTATCGTCCTTTGTTGACTTTGGATCTCGTGAATCTCTTATGTGTGTGGTGATCTAGCACTTGTGTGATCTATTCCTTGTTGGTTGAGTGTTCCTCCCTCGTTTTCCTCGTGTTTCCCCTCGTGCTTCCGCGTGTTCTTCGTGTTTCCTCCGTAGGATCCCCTCCAAACGTGAAAGATCGACGAATTAGGGTTCGACCCTACATCATTATGGTATCATGAGCCACGTTGATCACGTTTTTGGAGCCCCTACCCCGTGATTTCTAGCTTGATTTTGTTGTTTTCGTCCTAAAATCCAAAAATCCCCACAAAAATACCCCCAAAATTTTTTGTGATTTGTTTGTGTGATGAAATTTTGTTGGATTTGGTCCATGGATTTGTGTTGCTACGTGTGGATCTAGCTTTCCCCACCTTCCCCACCCTTTTCCATCCACCAATTCATCCGAATTTTGCCCCGGAGTTGCGATTTTCCCCGCGGAATTCCTCGTGTTCGTTCCCGAGCCAGAGCCCGGACATCCGGCCCGTGTCCCCCGGACATCCGGAACCCCGGACATCCGGCTGCAAACCCGGACATCCGGCCCCTGGAAACAGCAACTCCAACGCCCACGCCCATTTCACAATACCTTTGCCAAATTTTGCCACGGTGCCCACGACATCTTCCGCATACCCACAACACTTTCCAAAAACACACCCACCGCTCACCGCTACATCCTATGTCGATTTTCATGTGTCTTGGTCGTTGAGATTTTGAGTTGTGGTTCCCGTGTTCTATTGTGTTTCGGCTATATAGGTGCGGTTCGACGTCATCATCACCACCGCTAATCTCCATCGACTACTCAACATTGCCAAGGACGGTAACTTCGACGACATCTTTGTCATAACTTGCAATTGCATTGATACCCCACATGGCCTTACTTTTGCGTAGCTTACCCATCGAGACTAGCCATTGAGTATTGCCGGCAACGTGACTTGTGCACATTTAGTGATCATACTCCATAGCATACATACCATACCAAAGTGGTGCATATCTTGGGATCCACTTGTGTGTCACAAAGTTGTCATAGCATACACAATTGCTATCTTGGTTCGTGAAGTTTTGCATGAGAAAAGAGCTCAAAAGTGAAAGAGCCACCAAAGCTTTTAAGCAAAGAGCTTATAAGCAAGAACCATAGCATCATACAACATTAAGATTGTCATATTGGATCATCTTGGATCATTGCACCGAAATACCATACATATAGCATACTTGGGATAGAGATAGTTGCATTTTGCCTAGTAGGTTGTGCACAAGTTTGCGTATCCGCCTATTGTGCAATCGTGCTAGCGTCTCTCTAGTATTGTGCAACAAGAGCATTTTCGTGGATTCCACATTTTGGCTCACCTTTGGTTTGCACAATCCCATTTATCTATTTGCGTGTGTGTTTCTGATGCGGAGCATCCTATGGACATCACCATGTCAAGAGTCCGTTCGGCAAGTGACACGTGCGACATGTACTTCACATACACAAAGGTGAATCATCTCCTTTACACGTGCTCACTTGACCCCTTCAAGGATGGTATACTACTTGACACTCCACTCGTGTGCATGCATAGGTATTGTCGGAACACTAAGGACGACGAGGAGGAGTGCAAGCGCCAAGGAACAACTACACCATCCGCGAGGGAAGCCTCGAAGCGACGACGGAAGAAGACCAGGACGAGCGGTACTATCGCCCCGAAGCGGTACTATCGCTGACCAGCGGTACTACCGCCCCCACTGCCGCCGCCACTACCGCTCAACCCGGCAAGTACTAGTGTTCGCGACGACACGGGCCCGGTACTACCGCTCAGCCCAAGCGGCACTACTATCATTGAGCGGTACTACCGCCCTTTGGCGGTACTACCGCCTGCTTGCATCGCAGAGTCGGGCCAGAGGCCCATGTATCCCTCCTCACTTACCCCTTCGTGGACATATGCTATATAAACTCCCCACCTCCTCCTAGCTAGGGTTAGCATTGGATTAGCTCATATTTGTGTGTGAGAGCCTTTGCTCATCCACGGTACTTCTCCACGGAGATCAGGACCTCCGTCTAGGAGAAGATCCATCGGATTCAAGACCCCTATCTGGGAAGATCCCTCGTGGATTCAAGACCTCCTCCGGAGAAGAACGGCTACCTTTGTATCTTTCCTTTGTTGATTTTGGACCATGTATCACTCGTGCTTGATGATCTAGACCTTGTGTGATTGATCCTTGTTGGTTGAGTGTTCCTCCCTCGCTTTTTCCGCGTTTCCTCTCGTTCTTCCGCGTTCTTCGTGTTCCTCCGTAGGATCCCTCCAAACGTGAAAGATCGGCGAATTAGGGTTCCACCCTACATCATATGGTATCATGAGCCACGTTGATCATGTTTTTGGAGCCCTACCCTCTTTTTCTAGCTTGATTTTGTGTGTTCTTGCCTAAATCCGAAAATCCCCACCAAAAATAGCCCCAAATTTTTTGTGATTTGTTGGTTTGATGATGTTTTGTTGATTTTGATCCATGGATTTACTTGGTTTCAAGTGGATCTAGCATTCCCCCAAGTTTCCCCCCTTTCCATCCACAAAATCCATCGAATTTTGACCCCGAAATCACCCATTTCCGCCCCAAAATCGCGAAACCATTCGAGCAATCGAGAAAATCCCGACACGAGCGGTACTACCGCCCTACAGAGCGGTACTACCGCTGTGACCTCGAGCGGTACTACCGCCCCGAGAACGGTACTACCGCCAGGCCCCTCCCAGCCGAAATAGTCGAAAAAACCCGACACGAGCGGTACTACCGCCCTCCCCAGCGGTACTACCGCCCTGGCCATTTCCAGCTTTCCGAGTTCCACCATTTCTACCATAACTTCCACATCCGGAGTCCGATTTTCGCGTTCTTTAGCTCGTTGAGAAGCTATTGACATTATCCATCCACCTAGATAGGTTACAACATCATTTGACACCATCACATTTGATGAATTTTGGCATCTTTGCCTAGGGCTTCCACCACAACATCCGCATAACCACCACCGACTTCCGCAACCTAACCCATTTTGTTCCTTATAGCATTAGTGGTTGTTTGAGTTGCGATTTGAGTCTCCTAAGGTGTTTAGGCTACTTAGGGACGGTTGCTTCTTCATCAACCACCACCACCACCACTTCCACATAACCTTACCCACCATACACTTCCGACAACCCAACTTAACCCAATAGTTGTTTGAGCTTGTTTGAGTTGTGGCTTGTGTCTCCTAAGGTGTTTCGGCTACTTAGGGACCGTGTGCTTCCAACTCTTACACCGTGTATAGCCCATCATTCCACTTCCGCATTGCCAAGTGCATACCACCACCGCTTTCCGCTACCACCATTTTGACATTTGTCATTTGAGATTTTGAGTTTGCGGTTTTTCCGTTTCCTAAGGTGTTTCGGCTACTTAGGGACGAGTCTCCATCATCTTGGTATCTACACCAAGAACACCGCCACTCATCATCGCAAGGACGGTAACATCGACGACACCATTGTATATTCCCTTGCAATTGCATTGTTAACCCCTAGCCCATTTTGCGTTACTTGCCTATCGAGACTAGCCATTTGAGTATTGCCGGCAACGTTACTTGTGCACATTAGTGGTCCATACCTCCCATTGCATACATACCATATCATATTGGTATCATATCATCCATTGTGCCTCAAGTTTGTTCCCGCATATACACAATTGCTATCTTGGTTTGTGCATTGTACAAAAGTGACCATAGCGAAAAAAAAGAGAAAAAGCTTTTAAGCAAAAAGAGAGCAAAGAGCTCGTGAGCAAGTGCCATAGCATCATACCCATTGCACATAAGATTGTCAAATCAACATCATATGATATCATGCTTGAGAGACACACCGGGAACCATACATACATAGCATACTTGGGATAGAAAGAATATCCATTTTGCATCTTATAGGTTGTGCACAAGTGTCGTATCCGCCTATTGAGCAATCGTGCTAGCGTCTCTCTTGAGTTGTGCAACACGAGCGTTTTGGTGGATTCCACATTTTGAGCTCATTCCTTGGTTGCACAACCCCATTTATCTATCCGTGTGTGTGTTTCCGTGTGCCATTCTTTGCTATTGGTCCATTTGTCTCACTTGCGAATTTGTGAATCTTTTTCAACATTATTGACTCTTGCTAACATTTTGCATTAAATTTTTGTGCCACTATCCTCACCGAGCTCCACTATAAGCCTTACTTGTGTAGGTGTGAGAATCGACAAGGATCGGTACCAATAGTGCTATTTCATTGTCCACATTTGAGTGAACTTAATTCATCTTCAACTTTGGTCAAAGGTACATTGGTATTAGTTCTTCTCTTTCTCCCACTCATATTTGCTCGAGTCTTGTGATGGATAGGCAAGGCATTTCCTCTCCGGTCTACGACAACAACGACGGCGTGAACAACTACATCACCAAAGCGTCTATCTCCGATCTACAACGACAAGTGCAAGGCGCACAATCAAGATTGCGAGAGCGCATCGAGAACATCTCCATCGACATTCGTCACTCCGAAGCAAGGAAAAGGGACTACATCGACAACAAGCTTGCCGCACAAAAGGAGGAGCAAGATGCGAGAATGGAAGAGATTCGGGCCTTGATCAAGTCTTCTTCCACTTCATCATCCTCAAGACGACGACGGTCAAGCCACAAGTCTTCGGAGCGCGAAAAAGATGCAAGTGCAAATCGTCCTCGTCCACATCTACATGGCGATCACCATCACGTTCATGATCATCACCGCCATGAAGGGCAAGTCACCTCCAAGCATCATGTGCACGACGACGACGAACGACATCTACTACGAGCTCAAGCACGACAACGACATCATCATCATGAAGATGCTCCACAAGCGCAAATGCACAAGTCCCAACAAGCCCTACATCACGCCAAATCCAAGCTTCAAGAGCACAAAAGAAGACCGCGCGACGACCACCACCAAGACGGCGCTACGGCTACATCAACCACTTCGGCATCTTCGCCAAGTGTTCTCAAGGCATCTTCGCCTTTGGACGTACGGCATCTTCGCCTACTTCCCACGTGTACGCCTACATCGACTTCATCAAGTCCAAGGCGACCACCTACGAGCGAGGGTGACACTTCCATCTTCGGAAGCCCCTCAAGGAAGATGGCCGAGCATGGGAAACTCCCTTCGGTCATGGAGATGAGCTATGAGGTGCCACATCATATGGACCTCCAACAACAAGACGATTTACGAGAAGGTCGAGCAAGGGCCATCCCTTCGACCACGGCGTCTGAGTTGAGCATGGAGACATTTACACCTACACCTCTCCGACACCCACATATGTCGAGATGCCCAAAGTGCCATGTGAGGAGAGCCACCACCCCATGAGAGAGATGAGTGACTCCACCATATGTGACATTGAGAGCATTTCCTTTGAGAGGATGAGTGTGACCACCACTAGCCCCACACATGAGAGCATGCCACACATCCTATGTGAGGTTGAGAGCCACTTGAGTGACTCCACCAGCCATATGAGTGAGAGCATCCTTGAGGGAGTGAGTGAGCCACAACACTTAGTGAGTGAGGTAGTTGACACGGCATGTGAGGCCACTATGATTTCTAACGCCTTAACCTCTACTCCTAGTGTGTTTTCTTCTTTGGTGCTAGGTCTCCTACATGACGACACGCCTACCATTGATGAGTCCATACCTCCTATGGAGACGAGCGATGGCCATGATGGACGATGATGCACCCCACATGGTTCCATCAAGATGAAGATGACAACGAGACGATCTTCAACACCTCACCTACAACACATGAGCGACGCTCCAAAGGTAACATAGGTGATGGTGCTTCTCTTGTCCCACTAGTGGACTATCTCGACATCGATTGCTCCCATGATGTTGACAAACCTATTGCCATGCTTCATGCTAGTGAGACTTCTTCATGCCTTGACTTACCTATATATGATGAATATGATGATGAGCATGTTGAGTTGCCTAGTTGTGATGCTATGCTTCATAGGATATCATGCGAAAATTCTTTTGGTCACATCATGTTTGACAATCCATTGAACTTGTCATATGCTATGAGTGAGATCTCCCATATTGCATCTTTACAATCTCAACATAGTAACTATGCATGCCCCATTAAAATCAATCCCATTTGCACTTATGGCATAGATGACGAGATGATGGTCATTGGCTTTTGTTTTTCATGTGATGATATTGCCATGCTTCCTTTACATGATTTGCGCAATTCATCAACTATTCCATGCCATGATCACATTGTTCCGAATATGCATTGTTTTGGATGTTGTCAATACTCTCCACATGATGTTCCTACTCTTGCTCATGAGGAGACCCCCATAGTTTCCTCATACATATTAGGAGATCTTGATGCATTCCATACTTTGCATGATTCTCACGATTGCGTGCACCATATGCATTCCATGAATAACAATACTATAGATATTACTCGTGATGCATTAAACAAATTGAGTCTCCATTATGACTTACATAACAACAAACCTATCATGATGGATGACATGTTTCTATATCACGCATCTCATTTATTTGAGCGTTGGATATTTTGTGCTAACAAACACACGCACGTGCGCATCATGATGGATGACGTGTACATCTACCACGCACACACAATTTTTCCTTTATCTTTGTCTTGTGTAGGTACTCACGTATACTCGTCAACCTCTCAATCCCAAGAGTTGACGAAACGAGCTCTTGAGAGCAAAGATGACTTGGGATCCCGTGGACTATCCTTACCACCATTCCCTTCGCGCAAGGACTACGCGCAACTCCTCTACTTGGCTCTCACACGGCTATGAGGAATTTACCACTTCTCACATTATGCTCATATTACCGTGTTCACTTTGCATACTATGCTTGCTTCTATGCCTTTGCCATGCAATTGTGACCCTTGCTTGCATTTACCCATGATTCACAATTATGCTACTCCTATGTGTATTTGCATGCTTGGTGGAGATCCTTGTTGCTCTTGCCATGTTTATCATGTGCCCCATACTATTGATGCCTGTTGTGTTGGGAGAGTCATTATGCCTTATTGCTATTTACATATGGCTTCTCACCGAGATATTCATGCTATTTTTCTCACATCTTGCTTTCATGCTTGTGCCATGTCTTGTGAATTATTCATGCACACTATTTGCACCAATGACATGCTTGCCATGATTCCTTCTAGTACGTTGCATCTTTGCACTACTAGCTTGCTTGACTTGATAGCTATGATTGCTTGCTATGTTGCATCACCCATGTTCCACTATTACTTGCTTTCTTGGGTTGATGACATAGATGTTGATGCCTCTCACTTGATTTGTCATGATCATTGTCTCTTGTCTCCATTAGTTGCATCTCTCATATCACCTTGTATTGAGTGCCAACTTACTATGCTTATTGATCTTGGAGATTTGGACACTTTACTTGTGATGCATGCTTGTTTGATTGAGCCTATTGCACATGGTTGTTCTTGCATCATATGCCTCCATACTATGACACGCTCCCTTGTACTTTCTTATGATGAGCATGATGCATACACTTGTTGGGTATCTTACCACTCGAATGATAGGTTTTGCATTTCCGCTAACCTCATTTGTTTTTCCAGTGTTTGTCATGTTCTTTCATTTTGAGGTTTCACAAGTTGATGCCGTTATGCGACATATTGGTTATGTGAAGGCATACATGATGCGCTGCACCAACATTTTGACATTCTCATAAAGGTGAACTCCTTCTCTTTGAGCAATCCTCAAATATGCATATTGGATGGGTCACTCTTTCATTGTTGTTTCCTTCTTGTTGTCTACATGATACATCTCGTGAGAGGAGGAGCGACATTGGAGATTGGCTACATGGACCTTCACATTGAGGCGCTTGCACTTATTGGATGCACCTTCGACACTCCACTCATGCCACGACATCGAGCTTTGGTACACCAACACCTTCATATTTGTTGATTGTGCTCACACATGTCATGCTCGATGGACGTATCATACTCACCACAAGTTTGCACACTATGCATGGATTGACTCACATTGTGATTGCCTTGTTGCATCTTGTATTCCCATGTCATCCATGATATATGAGCTTGTGCATTTCCTTAGCAAATTTGTTGTGATCTACCTTGAAGGCATATTCATACATCATGATCATATTGTCCATCATCAATTGCATGATAACATATACATATTGAGCATCCATTGCCATATTCATGCTATTGATAAAACATCTCACTATGACATCATTTTGCACCGTGGTTGCATAGATCATATTTACAACACATTTGTTTACACAATGATTGCATTTCCTCCCATGAATGCTTTGCATCTCATTCTAGATCATCTTGATATGCTTCATGCGCTTTGTCACGACCAATCTTACCGCACGGACTCATTCTTACATGATGGACATTTTGTGTGCGCTAACCATTGTATTTCCGAGTGTTGCTTGTGTTTGCTCTTTTGCATGTCTATCACTCGGCGACACCTTGGACTACTTGGATTGCGCCATGTCTTCAACTTCTTCCAACTACAAGTCCGTCTATGACAACCGTTTCCATGGTGATGAGGATCACGATCCGAGGTCGGATCCTTCCCAAGGAGGGGAGATGATGCGGAGCATCCTATGGACATCACCATGTCAAGAGTCCGTTCGGCAAGTGACACGTGCGACATGTACTTCACATACACAAAGTTGAATCATCTCCTTTACACGTGCTCACTTGACCCCTTCGAGGATGGTATACTACTTGACACTCCACTCGTGTGCATGCATAGGTATTGTCGGAACACTAAGGACGACGAGGAGGAGTGCAAGCGCCAAGGAACAACTACACCATCCGCGAGGGAAGCCTCGAAGCGACGACGGAAGAAGACCAGGACGAGCGGTACTACCGCCCCGTAAGCGGTACTATCGCTGACCAGCGGTACTATCGCCCCCACTGCCGCCGCCACTACCGCTCAACCCGGCAAATACTAGTGTTCGACGACACGGGCCGGCATTACCGCTCAGCCCAAGCGGCACTATCGCTTGAGCGGTACTACCGCCCTTTGGCGGTACTACCGCCTGCTTGCATCGCAGAGTCGGGCCAGAGGCCCATGTATCCCCTCCTCACTTACCCCTTCGTGGACATATGCTATATAAACTCCCCCACCTCCTCCTAGCTAGGGTTAGCATTGGATTAGCTCATATTTGTGTGTGAGAGCCTTTGCTCATCCACCGGTACTTCTCCACGGAGATCAGGACCTCCGTCTAGGAGAAGATCCATCGGATTCAAGACCCCTATACGGGAAGATCCCCTCGTGGATTCAAGACCTCCTCCGGGAGAAGAACGGCTACCTTTGTATCTTTCCTTTGTTGATTTTGGACCATGTATCACTCGTGCTTCGATGATCTAGACCTTGTGTGATTGATCCTTGTTGGTTGAGTGTTCCTCCCTCGTTTTTCCCGCGTTTCCTCTCGTTCTTCCGTGCGTTCTTCGTGTTCCCTCCGTAGGATCCCCTCCAAACGTGAAAGATCGACGAATTAGGGTTCCACCCTACATCAGTTTCCGTGTACCCATACTTGCTTGGTCTACTAGTTGCATTTGCAAATTTGTGAATCTTTTCCAACATTATTGAAGCTCACTTACTATTGCAATCAATTTTGGGCCACCATCCTAACCAAGCTCCACCAAAAGCTTTTACTTGTGTAGGTGTGAGAATCGACAAGGGTTGGTACCAATAGTGCTATTTCATTGTCCACATTTGAGTGAACTTGATTCATCTTCAACTTTGGTCAAAGGTACATTGGTATTAGTTCTTCTCCTTCTACCAGTCACAATTTGCTTGAAATGATGGATAGGCCAAGTTCTTCTACAAATCCACTCTTCATCGAACAAGACGACGGCATGTCATCCTACGTCACCAAGAGCCACCTCTTTGGCGCACAACGAGCTCTCCATCAAGAGCAACAAGCAATGAGCGAACGCATCGACAACCTCTCCACCGACTTGCGACTCTCCGAGCAACGAACACGAGACTACTTCGACAACAAACTCGACGCGCACAAGAAAGAGAACGATGCAAGAATGGACGAGATCCGCACCTTGTTGGTGAATCGGCGTACTTCTACTTCCTCACACTCAAGACGGAGCCTCTCAAGTCGCCACTCCGACGACTCCTTCTCCGACACAAGTACACGGTCTTCGAACACTCTTCGACGAAACGCGCGTCAAGACCGTCATGCATCTCGCAACCCGCTACACGACAAGCATCTCCAAGAGAAAGTTGATGGAGAAGTCCCTCGTCCTCAATCGAACCAAGTGGCGTTTGCTCAAGCACAAGAACGACAACGTCTTCGTCGCCAACAAGAACAAGAACGAGCGCGCCTACATCAAGAGCACAAGACGCCGAGGCTCAACGTCTTCAACAACAACAACGAGAAGCACAAGCTCTTGAGGCAGAACGTACCCTTCAAGCATCAAGTCGAGCTATTGCCAACCGCAATCACGAAAGGCGCAATCAAGTGGCAGCCCTTCGTGAAGAAATCCAAGAGAGGAACTACCATCGGCGTGCGCAACGTCAAGCCCCACAAGCTCCTCAAGCTCCTCTCCAACATCAAGGCCAACAAGAGCAAGTTGATAATGGACTTCCTCCACGCCAAGAGCAACATGAGGATGATTACCCTCCACGTCAAGGACGTCATCATCACCATCGCCCACAACACAATGAAGAGCACCGATATGGCAAGCTCAAGTTCACAATGCCCAAGTTCAATGGAACAAATGATCCCGAAGAGTACCTCTCATGGGCATTGAAGGTCGACAAAATCTTTCGTTTGCACAACTATGAGGAAGAGAAGAAGATCGCTATGGCATCACTTGAGTTCCAAGACTATGTGCTCATATGGTGGGAACAAGTCCTTGAGCGCCGACAAGCAAGAGGTGAACCTCCAATCACCACTTGGGCTCAAATGAAGGATGTCATGCGAGCACGCTTTGTGCCCACCTACTACAACCGTGATCTCTTCAAGAAGCTACAACTACTCAAGCAAGGAACAAATAGTGTTGAAGAACACTACAAGGAAATGGAGATTGCCATGATTCGAGCAAATGTCACGGAGGATGATGAGCAAACAATGGCACGATTCTTGAATGGACTCAACCACCCCATCAAGAAGATAGCCGACTTCCAACCCTACTCCAACCTCATTGAGCTCGTGCATCAAGCTACAAAGGCGGAACGACAAGTGCAAGATGACATCAAGTACGCCAAGTACTCATCTAAGACATACGGCTTCTCCAACACCCAAGCTTCAACAACTACTCCAACTTCGAAATCAACCAAACCTTCTCCAAGCAACGACGACAAGTCAAGTTACAAGAAAGCTTCTACAAGTTCAAGTCGTCCTCCTCCTACTACAAGCAACTCCAAGCCGCGTGCTTCATCATCTACTCCAACCGAGGAGACCGTCAAGACTAGCTCCTTCAAGTGTTTTACTTGCGGCGGCCGAGGCCACAAGTCATATGAATGCACCAACAAGCGCACCATGATACTCAACGACGATGGCACCTACGACTCAATGAGTGAAGATGAAATGGACGCTATTGAGCAAGTGGCCATGCACCGGCGCATCAACGAGGATGAAGATGATCAAGTCTTTTGTGATGAAGATACAAGCCCCGCTCTTGTTGTCTCCAAAGTCTTGACACTTCAACATCACCAAGAAGAAGACCAACGATGCAACATCTTCCACACAAAGGCCGGCATCAATGGGAGATCCGTCAAGGTCATCATCGATGGAGGTAGTTGCCACAACTTGGCAAGCGAAGAACTATGCTCCAAGCTCCATTTGGTCAAGAAGAAGCACCCGCACCCATACAAGGTTCAATGGCTAAGTGAATCCGGCACTATACGAGTTGAGCATACGGTCCAAGTCTCCTTCAAAATCGGTGCATATGAGGACACTTTGGAGTGTGATGTGGTCCCAATGACCGTTTGCCACCTCCTCCTTGGTCGGCCATGGCAATTTGACCGTGGTGTCTACCACAATGGGCGTACAAACCACTATAGCTTCAAGATGAAAGGAAAAGAATATGTCCTACGACCCATGTCTCCTAGTCAAGTGATAGCCGACAAACAAGCCACCAACCAAAGAGAGAATAGTGAGAAAGTGAGCCACCATAAAGTGAGTGAGAGCCACAAGCCACATTTGAGCGCCTCTTCGCATAGGGAGAAAAACCTCATACTATTTGCCACCAAAAGTGAGATGAGAGAAGTGTGTGAGAACCCATCGAGTGTGATGCACTTTGTTCTTGTGTGCAAGGATGGAGATACAAAAACTAACACCATTCACGAGCTACCTTTGGTGTTTCAATCTCTTTTGCAGGAAATTCAAGATGTTTTTCCCGATGAGCTACCTCCGGGTCTACCTCCTCTACGAGGCATTGAACATAGAATCGACCTCATCCCCGGAGCGCCACTTCCAAACAAAGTTCCATATCGCGTTAATCCCTAAGAAACCAAGGAAATTCAACGGCAAGTACAACAACTAATCGACAACGGTCATGTACGTGAAAGCTTAAGCCCTTGTGCCGTTCCCGTTATTCTTGTGCCTAAGCCCGATGGAAGTTTCCGCTTGTGTTCCGATTGTAGACCCATAAATGCTATCACCGTCGGTATAGGCATCCCATTCCTCGCTTAGATGATATGCTTGATGAACTTAGTGGAGCCAACTTTTTCTCAAAAATTGATCTTAAAAGTGGCTATTATCAAATACGCATTCATGAGGGTGATGAATGGAAAACTGCTTTCAAAACCAAATTCGGCTTATATGAGTGGTTGGTTATGCCTATGGGTTTGTCGGAAGCACCCGGAACTTTTGTGCGTCTCATGCATCATGTACTTCGTCCATACATTGGAATCTTTGTTGTGGTTTACTTCGATGATATTCTTGTGTTTAGCAAAACCATGAAAGAGCATCTTGATCACGTTAAGCTCGTTTTGCAAACGCTTCGAAAGGAAAGCCTTTATGTGATGCGGAGCATCCTTCCATCATCCCCATGGACTCTACATCAACACATCCAACCCCACAAGGACCTATGACTCGAGCACGTGCAAGAGCTCTTGAAACCGAGGTGACATCACTCCTCTCACAATTCCCTTTCGATTCACATGAGACATGGTTACTACCTCAAACGGAAATGCTATGCATGCTTAGGTACCAAGGAGTCAATCTAGAAGAAGCTACAGCTCAAGAGGGACATCAAGAACGAAAGGAGGAGCTGCAGAGTCCAACAAGAGCGGTACTACCGCTCCAGCCAAGCGGTACTACCGCTGAGCCGAGCCAGGCGGCACTACCGCCGAGATCCGCCCACGTCCGCCGAACCCGACAAACTCCAGGAATCGAGCGGCGCCAGAGCGGTACTACCGCCTCTCCGAAGCGGTACTACCGCTGAAGCACCTCGAGCGGTACTACCGCCCTCCAGAGCGGTACTACCGCTGAAGCACCTCAAGCGGTACTACCGCCTCCCGAGCGGTACTACCGCCCTGCCTGTGTGTAGCAGCGTTGGCCGAGGCCCATGTACTGCTTTTCGCCCCAACTTACCCCTTGGAGAACCTAGACTATAAATAGACCATCCCATCATCCTTTCTAGGGTTAGCACTGGATTAGCTCATGTTTGTGTGAGAGCCTTTGCTCATCCACTTGGATACTTCTCCTCGGAGATCACGACCTCTTCGGAGAAGATCCCCCAAGCGGATTCAAGACCCCTTCTAGGGAAGAACATCAAGGCCTCCTCTTGGAGAAGAACGGTTCCTTTGTATCCTTACCTTTGTTGACTTTGGATCTCGTGAATCTCTTATGTGTATGATGATCTAGCACTTGTGTGATCTATTCCTTGTTGGTTGAGTGATTCTCTCGTTTTCCCGTGTTTTCCTTGTGCTTCCGCGTGTTCTCCGTATTCCCCGTAGGATCCCCTCCAAACGTGAAAGATCGACGAATTAGGGTTCCACCCTACATCATATGGTATCATGAGCCACGTTGATCACGTTTTTGGAGCCCCTACCCCGTGTTTTCTAGCTTGATTTTGTTGTTTTCGTCCTAAAACCCCGAAAATCCCCAAAAATAGCCCCAAAATTTTTGTGATTTGTTAGTTTGATGATGTTTTGTTGATTTTGATCCGTGGATTTGCTTGGTTTCGAGTCGATCTAGCATCTCCCCAAGTTTCCCCTCTTTCCATCCACAAAATCCATCGAATTTTGACCCCGAAATCACCCATTTCCGCCCCAAAATCGCGAAACAATTCGAGCAGCCGAGAAAATCCCGACCCGAGCGGTACTACCGCCCTAGAGAGCGGTACTACCGCTGTGACCTCGAGCGGTACTACCGCCCCGCGAACGGTACTACCGCCAGGTCCCTCCCAGCCGAAATAGTCGAAAAAACCCGACACGAGCGGTACTACCGCCCTTCCCAGCGGTACTACCGCCCTGGCCATTTCCAGATTTCTGAGTTTCACCATTTCCACCATAACTTCCACATCCGGAGTCCGATTTTCGCGTTCTTTAGCTCGTTGAGTAGCTATTGACATTCTCCATCCACCTAGATAGGTTGCAACACCATTGGACACCATCTAATTTTCCCAATATTGGCATCTTTGCCTAGGGCTTTCACCACATCATACGCTATACCACCTCCACTTTCCGCTACCACCATTGTTGCCTTTGTTCTTTGAGAATTTGAGTTGTGGTTCCGTGTCCTATTGTGTTTCGCTATATAGGTACGGTTCGACGTCAACATCACCACCGCTCATCTTCGACAAGGACTCATCATCGCCAAGGACGGTAACCTCGGCGACATCTTTGTCATCTCTCGCAATTGCATTGATAACCAACATAGCCCATCTTTTGCGTTGCTTACCCATCGAGACTAGCCATTGAGTATTGCCGGCAACGTGACTTGTGCACATTAGGGATCATACTCCATAGCATACATACCATAGCATAGGGGTGCATATCTTGAGATCCACTTGTGTGTCACAAAGTTGTCATCGCATACACAATTGCTATCTTGGTTCGTGAAGTTTGCATAAGAAAAGAGCTCAAAAGAGAAAGAGCCACCCAAGCTTTTAAGCAAAAGAGAAAGATAAGCAAAGAGCTTATAAGCAAGAACCATAGCATCATACTACATTAAGATTGTCATATAGGATCATCTTGGATCATTGCACCGAAATACCATACATATAGCATACTTGGGATAGAGATCGTTGCATTTTTGCCTAGTAGGTTGTGCACAAGCTCCGTATCCGCCTATTGTGCAATCGTGCTAGCGTCTCTCTAGTATTGTGCAACAAGAGCATTTTCGTGGATTCCACATTTTGGCTCACTTTTGGTGTGCACAATCCCATTTATCTATTTGCGTGTGTGTTTCCGTGTACCTCTACTTGCTTGGTCTACTTGTTACATTTGCGAATTTGCGAATCTTCTTCAACATTTTGAGTCAAGCTAACGATTGCAATCAATTTTGTGCCACCATCCTAACCAAGCTCCACCAAAAGCTTTTACTTGTGTAGGTGTGAGAATCGACAAGGATCGGTACCAATAGTGCTATTTCATTGTCCGCATTTGAGTGAACTTGATTCATCTTCAACTTCGTCAAAGGTACATTGGTATTAGTTCTTCTCCTTCTACCACTCACAATTTGCTTGAAATGATGGATAGGCCAAGTTCTTCTACAAACCCACTCTTCATCGAGCAAGACGACGACATGTCATCATCGTCACCAAGAGCCACCTCTTGGTAGCAAGAACGAGCTCTCCATCAAGAGCAACAAGCAATGAGCGAACGATCGACAACCTCTCCACCGACTTGCGACTCTCCGAGAAGCGTATAAGAGATTACTTCGACAACAAACTCGACGCGACAAGAAAGAGAATGATGCAAGAATGGACGAGATCCGCGCCTTGTTGGTGAACCGTATTTCTACCTCTTCACACTCAAGACGGAGCCACTCAAGTCGCCACTCCGACGACTCCTTCTCCGACACAAGTACACCGTCATCGAACACTCTTCGACGAGCCGCGCGTCAAGACCGTCATGCATCTCGCAACCCGCTACACGACAGGAATTCCCAAGAGCAAGTGGATGAACAAGTTCCTCGTCCTCAATCAAACCAAGTAGCGTTTGCTCAAGCTCAAGAACGACAACGTCTTCGTCACCAACAAGAACAAGAACGAAGCGCGCCTACACCAACAACAACAAGACGCCGAGGCCCAACGTCTTCAACAACAACAACGAAGCACAAGCTCTTGAGGCGGAACGCGCCTTCAAGCATCAAGTCGAGCTATCGCCAACCGCAATCGTGAAAGGCGATTCAAGAGGAAGCCCTTCGAGAAGAAATCCAAGAGAGGAACTACCATCGGCGGCGCAACGCCAAGCTCCTCAAGCTTATCCTCAACCTCAAGGTCAACAAGAGCAAGTTGATCATGGACTTCCTCCTCGCCGAGAGCAACATGAGGATGATTACCTCCACGCCAAGAACGCCATCATCAACATCGACCTCAAAACAATGAAGAACATCGCTATGGCAAGCTCAAGTTCACAATGCCCAAGTTCAATGGAACCAATGATCCCGAAGAGTACCTCTCATGGGCATTGAAGGTCGACAAAATCTTTCGTTTGCACAACTATGAGGAAGAGAAGAAGATCGCTATGGCATCACTTGAGTTCCAAGACTATGTGCTCATATGGTGGGAACAAGTCCTTGAACGCCGACAAGCAAGAGGTGAACCTCCAATCACCACTTGGGCTCAAATGAAGGATGTCATGCGAGCACGCTTTGTGCCCACCTACTACAACCGTGATCTCTTCAAGAAGCTACAACTACTCAAGCAAGGAACAAAGAGTGTTGAAGAATACTACAAAGAAATGGAGATTGCCATGATTCGAGCCAATGTCAAGGAAGATGAGGAGCAAACAATGGCACGATTCTTGAATGGACTCAATCATCCCATCAAGAAGATCGCCGACTTCCAACCCTACTCCAACCTCATTGAGCTCGTGCATCAAGCTACAAAGGCGGAACGTCAAGTACAAGATGACTTCAAGTACGCCAAGTACTCCTCCAAGATACACGGCTTCTCCAACAACCAAGCTTCAACAACTACTCCCACTTCGACATCAATCAAGCCTTCTCCAAGCAACGACGACAAGTCAAGTTACAAGAAAACTTCTACAAGTTCAAGTCGTCTTCCTCCTACTACAAGCAACTTCAAGCCGCGTGCTTCATCATCTACTCCAACCGATGAGACCGTCAAGACAAGCTCCTTCAAGTGTTTCACTTGCGGCGGCCGAGGCCACAAGTCCTATGAATGCACCAACAAGCGCACCATGATCCTCAACGACGATGGCACATACGACTCAATGAGTGAAGATGAAATGGAAGCTATTGAGCAAGTGGCCATGCACCGCGCGCGTGAATGAGGATGAAGATGATCAAGTCTTTTGTGATGAAGATACGAGCCCCTCTCGTTGTCTCCAAGGTCTTGACACTTCAACATAACCAAGAAGAAGACCAACGATGCCATATCTTCCACACAAAGGCCGCATCAATGGGAGATCCGTCAAGGTCATCATCGATGGAGGTAGTTGCCACAACTTGGCAAGCGAAGAACTATGCTCCAAGCTCCAATTGGTCAAGAAGAAGCATCCGCAACCATACAAGGTTCAATGGCTAAGTGACTCCGGCACTATACGAGTTGAGCATACGGTCCAAGTATCCTTCAAAATCGGTGCATATGAGGACACTTTGGAGTGTGATGTGGTACCAATGACCGTTTGCCACCTCCTCCTTTGTCGGCCATGGCAATTCGACCGTGGTGTCTACCACAATGGGCGTACAAACCACTATAGCTTCAAGATGAAAGGCAAAGAATATGTCCTACGACCTATGTCTCCTAGTCAAGTGATAGCCGACAAACAAGCCACCAACCAAAGAGAGAAGAGTGAGAAAGTGAGCCACCAAAAGTGAGTGAGAGCCACAAGCCAAATTTGAGCGCCTCTTCGCCTAGAGAGAAAAACCTCATACTATTCGCCACCAAACATGAGATGAGAGAAGTGTGTGAGAACCCATCGAGTGTGATGCACTTTGTCCTAGTGTGCAAGGATGGAGAACCACAAACTAACACCACTCATGAGCTACCTTTGGTGTTTCAATCTCTTTTGCAGGAATTTCAAGATGTTTTCCCCGATGAGCTACCTCCGGGTCTACCTCCTCTACGAGGCATTGAGCATCGAATCGACCTCATTCCCGGAGCGCCACTTCCAAACAAAGCTCCCTACCGTGTCAATCCCGAAGAAACCAAGGAGATTCAACGGCAAGTACAACAACTACTCGACAACGGTCATGTACGTGAAAGCTTAAGCCCTTGTGCCGTGCCCGTTATACTTGTGCCTAAACCCGATGGAAGTTTCCGCTTGTGCTCCGATTGTAGACCCATAAATGCTATCACCGTGCGCTATAGGCATCCCATTCCTCGCTTAGATGATATGCTTGATGAACTTAGTGGAGCCAACTTTTCTCAAAATTGATCTTAAAAGTGGCTATTATCAAATCCGCATTCATGAGGGTGATGAATGGAAAACTGCTTTCAAAACAAAATTTGGCTTATATGAATGGTTGGTTATGCCCATGGGTTTGTCGGAAGCTCCGGAACTTTTGTGCGACTTATGCATCATGTGCTTAGACCTTATATTGGAATCTTTGTTGTGGTTTACTTGATGACATTCTTGTGTTTAGCAAAACCATGAAAGAGCATCTTGATCACGTTAAGCTTGTTTTGCAAACGCTTCGAAAGGAAAGTCTTTATGCAAACTTGAAGAAATGCACTTTTGGAGTTGACAAAGTGGTTTTCTTGGGTTTCGTTGTCTCCTCCAAGGGTGTCCATGTTGATGAAACTAAGATCAAAGCAATTAAAACTTGGCCCCAACCCACCAATTTGCAACAAGTGCGAAGTTTCCTTGGTCTTGCAGGTTTTATCGCCGCTTTGTGAAAAACTTTAGCACTATTGCAGCCCCTTTGCATGCTTTGAGTAAGAAGAATACTCCTTTTATTTGGGGACCTTTGCAATCAAACGCTTTTGATGAGATCAAGTCTTTGCTTACTCATGCTCCAATTCTTGCTTTACCCAACTTTGACAAAACTTTTGAGGTTCATTGTGATGCAAGTGGTACCGGAATTGGCGGAGTTTTAATGCAAGAAAAACGAGTCATTGCTTATTTTAGTGAAAAACTCTCCGTGCTCAACTTAACTATCCGTGTATGACAAAGAATTGTATGCTTTAGTGCGTGTACTACATGTTTGGGAACATTATCTTAGGCCTCATGAGTTTGTCATCCATACCGATCATGAAACGCTTAAGTACTTAAAAGGTCAAACTAAATTGAACAAGCGCCATGCTAAATGGAGTGAATTTATTGAATCTTTTCCATATGTGATCAAGTACATTAAGGGCAAGGAAAATGTAGTTGCCGATGCACTTTCACGCATATGCACGCTTGTCACCCAACTTGAGTTGAATGTTATTGGCTTTGAGCACATAAAAGATTTGTATGCTAGTGATCCATCTTTTGCACCTCATTATGCTAAATGTTTGACGATACATCTTGGGAACAATATTACCTCAAGGATGGTTATCTTATGAGAGCTAACAAACTATGCATTCCCGAGTCTTCTCTTCGTTTGCTACTTTTGCAAGAGGCTCATGGAGGTGGACTCATGGGACATTTTGGACGCGACAAGACCTTCGCCACGCTCTCCAAGAACTACTTTTGGCCAAAGATGTTTGAGATGTCTCTCGCTTTACCACCCGATGCTCTACATGCCGCAAAGCTAAGTCAAAAGCTCAATCTCATGGTCTTTACATGCCTCTTCCTATTCCTTATCAACCTTGGGAAGACATTAGCATGGATTTTGTACTTGGTTTGCCTAGAACTCAAAATGGAAAGGATTCCGTGTTTGTTGTTGTGGACCGATTTTCTAAGATGGCACATTTCATTCCTTGCAACAAGGTAGACGATGCTTCACATATTGCAAATCTCTTTTGTAGGAAATTTTGCGCCTTCATGGAGTATCAAGACAATCGTCTCCGACCCATGACGTCAAGTTCTTGAGTTACTTTTGAAGACTCTATGCGCCAAGCTCGAATCAAGCTCTTGTTCTCATCCGCATACCATCCTCAAACCGACGGCCAAACGGAGGTGACGAACCGGACGCTCTCCACTCTACTTCGCGTGTTGATCAAGAAGAACATCAAGGAGTGGGAAGCATGTCTACCCATCGCCGAGTACGCCTACAACCGTGCAAGACATTCGACTACCGGCAAGTCTCCCTTCGAGGTCGTCTACGGCTTCAACCCATTGTCCCCATTGGACATTCTACCTCTTCCTCTACAAGAGCGTACCAACCTCGACGCAAGTGCCCGTGCAAGCTACATCAAGAAGATGCATGAAGATACAAGACACACAATCGAGCGCCAAGTACAACGACTTACGACCAAGCTCAACATCAACAAGCAACCCATGATCTTCAACATAGGCGATCTCGTGTGGCTACACCTTCGCAAGGAACGCTTCCCCAACGAACGCAAGTCCAAACTTCTACCTCGAGCCGATGGACCCTTCAAGGTGCTAGCACGCTACAACAACAACGCCTACAAGCTCGACATACCAAGCGACAAGTACAACGTGAGCGACACCTTCAACGTCAAAGACCTCTCGCATTTCCATGGTGATGAAGATCTTGATCCGAGGTCGGATCCTTTCGAAGGGAGGGGATATGATGCGGAGCATCCTTCCATCATCCCCATGGACTCTACATCAACACATCCAACCCCACAAGGACCTATGACTCGAGCACGTGCAAGAGCTCTTGAAACCGAGGTGACATCACTCCTCTCACAATTCCCTTTCGATTCACATGAGACATGGTTACTACCTCAAACGGAAATGCTATGCATGCTTAGGTACCAAGGAGTCAATCTAGAAGAAGCTACAGCTCAAGAGGGACATCAAGAACGAAAGGAGGAGCTGCAGAGTCCAACAAGAGCGGTACTACCGCTCCAGCCAAGCGGTACTACCGCTGAGCCGAGCCAGGCGGCACTACCGCTCGAGATCCGCCCTACGTCCGCCGAACCCGACAAACTCCAGGAATCGAACGGCGCCAGAGCGGTACTACCGCCCTCCCGAGCGGTACTACCGCTGAAGCACCTCGAGCGGTACTACCGCCCTCCAGAGCGGTACTACCGCTGAAGCACCTCAAGCGGTACTACCGCCCTCCCGAGCGGTACTACCGCCCTGCCTGTGTGCAGCGTTTCGGGCCGAGGCCCATGTACTCGTTTCGCCCCCAACTTACCCCTTGGAGAACCTAGACTATAAATAGACCATCCCATCATCCTTTCTAGGGTTAGCATTGGATTAGCTCATGTTTGTGTGAGAGCCTTTGCTCATCCACTTGGATACTTCTCCTCGGAGATCACGACCTCTTCGGAGAAGATCCCCCAAGCGGATTCAAGACCCCCTTCTAGGGAAGAACATCAAGGCCTCCTCTTGGAGAAGAACGGTTCCTTTGTATCCTTACCTTTGTTGACTTTGGATCTCGTGAATCTCTTATGTGTATGATGATCTAGCACTTGTGTGATCTATTCCCTTGTTGGTTGAGTGATTCTCTCTCGTTTTCCCCGTGTTTTCCCTTGTGCTTCCGCGTGTTCTCCGTATTCCCCCCGTAGGATCCCCTCCAAACGTGAAAGATCGACGAATTAGGGTTCCACCCTACATCATTATGCCAACTTGAAAAAAATGCACTTTTGGCGTTGACAAAGTGGTTTTCTTGGGTTTCGTTGTCTCTTCCAAGGGTGTCCATGTTGACGAAACTAAGATCAAAGCAATTAAAACTTGGCCCCAACCCACCAATTTGCAACAAGTGCGAAGTTTCCTTGGTCTTGCAGGTTTTTATCGCAGCTTTGTGAAAAACTTTAGCACTATTGCAGCTCCTTTGCATGCTTTGAGTAAGAAGAATACTCCTTTTGTATGGGGACCTTTACAATCCAACGCTTTTGATGAGCTCAAGTCTTTGCTTACTCATGCTCCGATTCTTGCTTTGCCCAATTTTGACAAAACTTTTGAGGTCCATTGTGATGCAAGTGGTACCGGAATTGGCGGAGTTTTAATGCAAGAAAAACGAGTCATTGCTAATTTTAGTGAAAAACTCTCCGGTGCTCAACTTAACTATCTCGTGTATGACAAGGAATTGTATGCTTTAGTGCGTGTCCTCCATGTTTGGGAACATTATCTTAGACCTCATGAGTTTGTCATCCATACCGATCATGAAACGCTTAAGTACTTAAAAGGTCAAACTAAATTGAACAAGCGACATGCCAAATGGAGTGAATTTATTGAATCATTCCCATATGTGATCAAGTACATTAAGGGCAAGGAAAATGTAGTCGCCGATGCACTTTCACGCATATGCACGCTTGTCACCCAACCTGAGTTGAATGTTATTGGTTTTGAGCACATCAAAGATTTGTATGCTAGTGATCCATCTTTTGCACCTCATTATGCTAAATGTTTGACACATACATCTTGGGAACAATATTACCTCAAGGATGGGTATCTTATGAGAGCTAACAAACTATGCATACCCGAGTCTTCTCTTCGTTTGCTCCTTTTGCAAGAGGCTCATGGCGGTGGACTCATGGGACACTTTGGACGCGACAAGACATTCGCCACGCTCTCCAAGAACTACTTTTGGCCAAAGATGTTTCAAGACGTCTCACGCTTCACCACCCGATGCTCAACATGCCGCAAAGCTAAGTCAAAAGCTCAATCTCATGGTCTTTACATGCCACTTCCTATTCCTTATCAACCTTGGGAAGACATTAGCATGGACTTTGTACTTGGTTTGCCTAGAACTCAAAATGGAAAGGACTCCGTATTTGTTGTTGTGGACCGATTTTCTAAAATGGCACATTTCATCCATTGCAACAAGGTCGACGATGCTTCACATATTGCAAATCTCTTTTGTAGGGAAATCTTGTGCCTCCATGGAGTACCAAAGTCAATCGTCTCCGACCGCGACGTCAAGTTCTTGAGTTACTTTTGGAAAACTCTTTGCGCCAAGCTCGGAATCAAGCTATTGTTCTCCTCCGCATACCATCCTCAAACCAACGGCCAAACGGAGGTGACGAACCGGACGCTCTCCACTCTACTTCGCGTGTTGATCAAGAAGAACATCAAGGAGTGGGAGGCGTGTCTACCCATCGCCAAGTACGCCTACAACCGCACAAGACATTCGACGACCGGCAAGTCCCCCTTCGAGGTCATCTACGGCTTCAACCCATTGTCCCCATTGGACATTCTACCACTACCTCTACAAGAGCGCACCAACCTCGACCCAAGCGCCCGTGCAAGCTACATCAAGAAGATGCATGAAGATACAAGACACACCATCGAGCGCCAAGTACAACGACTAGCGACCAAGCTCAACATCGACAAGCAACCCATGATCTTCAACATAGGCGATCTCGTGTGGCTACACTTACGCAAGGAACGCTTCCCCAACGAACGCAAGTCCAAACTTCTACCTCGAGCCGATGGACCTTTCAAGGTGTTAGCACGCTACAACAACAACGCCTACAAGCTCGACCTACCAAGCGACAAGTACAACATGAGCGACACCTTCAACGTCAAAGACCTCTCGCCTTTCCATGGTGATGAAGATCTTGATCCGAGGTCGGATCCTTTCGAAGGGAGGGGATATGATGCGGAGCATCCTTCCATCATCCCCATGGACTCTACATCAACACATCCAACCCCACAAGGACCTATGACTCGATCACGTGCAAGAGCTCTTGAAACCGAGGTGACTTCTCTCCTAAATGATATTTCATATGACCCTCTCGAGACATGGCTACTACCTAAATCAGATACACTATGCATGATTAGGTGTCAAGAAGAACCTCCCGAGGATGCACGTGAAGATGGACAAGCTACCCACTCCACGGATGAAGAGAACCTGCTGAAACGGACAAGTTCACCTTCCAGGCCCCGGACATCCGGCCCAGGCCCCGGACATCCGGCCCCTGGAGACGCCAACACAGCAGCCGCAGCTCAGCCAAGAAGGCTACAGGGCCCGGACATCCGGCCCCCAGGCCCCGGACATCCGGCCTCCCACGAAGCCCCGGACATCCGGCCCTCTGCCCAGAAATCCGGCGCCCCGCACCAGAGACTACAGAAGGTCGCACCGCCAGCCCGGACATCCGCCCCCCCAGCCCGGACATCCGGCCCGACGCCCGGACATCCGGCTTCACCTGCGCGTGAACAGTGAAGGGCCGAAGCCCATGTACCCTTTCGCCCCGTAGACTATATATACTCCATCCCCTTCCTCTTTCTAGGGTTAGGAAAGGATTAGCTCATATTTCGTGTGAGAGCTTTGCTCATCCACTTGGTTACTTCTCCTCGGAGCTCAGGACCTCTACGGAGAAGATCCCCCAAGCGGATTCAAGACCCCTTCAAGGGAAGACCATCAAGACCTCCTCACGGAGAAGAACCCGGATACCTATTGTATCGTCCTTTGTTGACTTTGGATCTCGTGAATCTCTTATGTGTGTGGTGATCTAGCACTTGTGTGATCTATTCCTTGTTGGTTGAGTGTTCCTCCCTCGTTTTCCTCGTGTTTCCCCTCGTGCTTCCGCGTGTTCTTCGTGTTTCCTCCGTAGGATCCCCTCCAAACGTGAAAGATCGACGAATTAGGGTTCCACCCTACATCAAAATCCTTGAGCGCCGACAAGCAAGGGGTGAACCTCCAATCACCACTTGGGCTCAAATGAAGGATGTCATGCGAGCACGCTTTGTGCCCACCTACTACAACCGTGATCTCTTCAAGAAGCTACAACTCCTCAAGCCAGGAACAAAGAGTGTTGAAGAATACTACAAGGAAATGGAGATTGCCATGATTCGAGCCAATGTCACGGAGGATGATGAGCAAACAATGGCACGATTCTTGAATGTACTCAACCATCCCATCAAGAAAATCGCCGACTTCCAACCCTACTCCAACCTCATTGAGCTCGTGCATCAAGCTACCAAAGCGGAACGACAAGTACAAGATGACTTCAAGTACGCCAAGTACTCATCCAAGGCATACGGCTTCTCCAACAACCAAGCTTCAACAACTACTCCATCTTCGACATCAAACAAACCTTTTCCAAGCAACGACGACAAGTCAGGTTACAAGAAAACTTCTACAAGTTCGAGTCGTCCTCCTCCTGCTACAAGCAACTCCAAGGCGCGTGCTTCATCATCTACTCCAACTGATGAGACCGTCAAGACAAGCTCCTTCAAGTGCTTTACTTGCGGCGGCCGAGGCCACAAGTCCTATGAATGCATCAACAAGCGCACCATGATACTCAACGACGATGGCACCTACGACTCAATGAGTGAAGATGAAATGGACGCTATTGAGCAAGTGGCCATGCACCGGCGCATCAACGAGGATGAAGATGATCAAGTCTTTTGCGATGAAGATACAAGCCCCGCTCTTGTTGTCTCCAAAGTCTTGACACTTCAACATCACCAAGAAGAAGACCAACGATGCCACATCTTCCACACAAAGGCCGGCATCAATGGGAGATCCGTCAAGGTCATCATCGATGGAGGTAGTTGCCACAACTTGGCAAGCGAAGAACTATGCTCCAAGCTCCAATTGGTCAAGAAGAAGCATCCGCAACCATACAAGGTTCAATGGCTAAGTGACTCCGGAACTATACGAGTTGAGCATATGGTCCAAGTATCCTTCAAAATCGGTGCATATGAGGACACTTTGGAGTGCGATGTGGTCCCAATGACCGTTTGCCACCTCCTCCTTGGTCGGCCATGGCAATTCGACCGTGGTGTCTACCACAATGGGCGTACAAACCACTATAGCTTCAAGATGAAAGGCAAAGAATATGTCCTACGACCCATGTCTCCTAGTCAAGTGATAGCCGACAAACAAGCCACCAACCTAAGAGATAAGAGTGAGAAAGTGAGCAACCAAAAAGTGAGTGAGAGCCACAAGCCAAATTTGAGCGCCTCTTCGCCTAGAGAGAAAAACCTCATACTATTCGCCACCAAACATGAGATGAGAGAAGTGTGTGAGAACCCATCGAGTGTGATGCACTTTGTCCTTGTGTGCAAGGATGGAGAACCAAAAACTAACACCACTCATGAGCTACCTTTGGTGTTTCAATCTCTTTTGCAGGAATTTCAAGATGTTTTCCCCGATGAGCTACCTCCGGGTCTACCTCCTCTTCGAGGCATTGAGCATCGAATCGACCTCATCCCCGGAGCGCCACTTCCAAACAAAGCTCGTTACCGTGTCAATCCCGAAGAAACCAAGGAGATTCAACGGCAAGTACAACATCTAATTGACAATGGTCATGTACGTGAAAGCTTAAGCCCTTGTGCCGTTCCCGTTATTCTTGTGCCTAAGCCCGATGGAAGTTTCCGCTTGTGTTCCGATTGTAGACCTATAAATGCTATCACCGTGTGCTATAGGCATCCCATTCCTCGATTAGATGATATGCTTGATGAACTTAGTGGAGCCAACTTTTTCTCAAAAATTGATCTTAAAAGTGGCTATTATCAAATCCGCATTCATGAGGGTGATGAATGGAAAACTGCTTTCAAAACAAAATTTGGCTTATATGAATGGTTGGTTATGCCTATGGGTTTGTCGGAAGCACCCGAAATTTTTGTGCGCCTCATGCATCATGTACTTCGTCCATACATTGGAATCTTTGTTGTGGTTTACTTCGATGATATTCTTGTGTTTAGCAAAACCATGAAAGACCATCTTGATCATGTTAAGCTTGTTTTGCAAACACTTCGAAAAGAAAGTCTTTATGCCAACTTGAAGAAATGCACTTTTGGAGTTGACAAAGTGGTTTTCTTGGGTTTCGTTGTCTCTTCCAAGGGTGTCCACGTTGATGAAACTAAGATCAAAGCAATTAAAACTTGGCCCCAACCCACCATTTTGCAACAAGTGCGAAGTTTCCTTGGTCTTGCAGGTTTTTATCGCCGCTTTGTGAAAAACTTTAGCACTATTGCAGCTCCTTTGCATGCTTTGAGTAAGAAGAATACTCCTTTTGTTTGGGGACATTTGCAATCCAACGCTTTTGATGAGCTCAAGTCTTTACTTACTCATGCTCCAATTCTTGCTTTGCCCAATTTTGACAAAACTTTTGAGGTCCATTGTGATGCAAGTGGTACCGGAATTGGCGGAGTTTTAATGCAAGAAAAACGAGTCATTGCTTATTTTAGTGAAAAACTCTCCGGTGCTCAACTTAACTATCCCGTGTATGACAAAGAATTGTATGCTTTAGTGCGTGTGCTACATGTTTGGGAACATTATCTTAGACCTCATGAGTTTGTCATCCATACCGATCATGAAACGCTTAAGTACTTAAAAGGTCAAACTAAATTGAACAAGCGCCATGCCAAATGGAGTGAATTTATTGAATCTTTTCCATATGTGATCAAGTACATTAAGGGCAAGGAAAATGTAGTTGCCGATGCACTTTCACGCATATGCACGCTTGTCACCCAACTTAAGTTGAATGTTATTGGCTTTGAGCACATCAAAGATTTGTATGCTAGTGATCCATCTTTTGCACCTCATTATGCTAAATGTTTGACGCATACATCTTGGGAACAATATTACCTCAAGGACGGTTATCTTATGAGAGCTAACAAACTTTGCATACCCGAGTCTTCTCTTCGTTTGCTACTTTTGCAAGAGGCTCATGGAGGTGGACTCATGGGACATTTTGGACGTGACAAGACCTTCGCCACGCTCTCCAAGAACTACTTTTGGCCCAAGATGTTTCGCGACGTCTCACGCTTCACCACCCGATGCTCTACATGCCGCAAAGCTAAGTCAAAAGCTCAATCTCATGGTCTTTACATGCCTCTTCCAATTCCATATCAACCTTGGGAAGACATTAGCATGGACTTTGTACTTGGTTTGCCTAGAACTCAAAATGGAAAGGATTCCGTGTTTGTGGTTGTAGATCGATTTTCTAAGATGGCACATTTTATTCCTTGCAACAAGGTAGACGATGCTTCACATATTGCAAATCTCTTTTGTAGGGAAATCTTGCGCCTCCACGGAGTACCAAAGACAATCGTCTCCGACCGCGACGTCAAGTTCTTGAGTTACTTTTGGAAGACCCTTTGCGCCAAGCTCGGCATCAAACTCTTGTTCTCATCTGCATACCATCCTCAAACCGACGGCCAAACGGAGGTGACGAACCGGACGCGCTCCACCCTACTTTGCGTGTTGATCAAGAAGAACATCAAGGAGTGGGAGGCGTGTCTACCCATCGCCGAGTACGCCTACAACCGCGCAAGACATTCGACGACCGGCAAGTCCCCTTCGAGGTCGCTTCACGGCTTCAACCCATTGTCCCCATTGGACATCCTACCTCTACCTCTACAAGAGCGCACCAACCTCGACGCAAGTGCCCGTGCAAGCTACATCAAGAAGATGCATGAAGATACAAGAAACACCATCGAGCGCCAAGTACAATGACTAGCGACCAAGCTCAACATCAACAAGCAACCCATGATCTTCAACATAGGCGATCTCGTGTGGCTACACCTTCGCAAGGAACGCTTCCCCAACGAACGCAAGTCCAAACTTCTACCTCGAGCCGATGGACCCTTCAAGGTGTTAGCACGATACAACAACATAGCCTACAAGCTCGACCTACCAAGCGACAAGTACAACGTGAGCGACACCTTCAACGTCAAAGACCTCTCGCCTTTCCATGGTGATGAAGATCTAGATCCGAGGTCGGATCCTTTCGAAGGGAGGGGATATGATGCGGAGCATCCTTCCATCATCCCCATGGACTCTACATCAACACCTAAAACACCACAAGGACCGATGACTCGAGCACGTGCAAGAGCTCTTGAAACCGAGGTGACATCGCTCCTCTCACAACTCTCCTTCGATTCACATGAGACATGGTTACTACCTCAAACGGAAACTCTATGCATACTCAGGCACCAAGGAGTCGACCATGAAGAGGCTGGGAAGCAAGGAGAATCGGAAGCGGAAGACATACGCGAAGACGGAGAGGAGAAAGCAACCAGGACCAGAGAGGCCGGACGATCCGGACGGAGGCCCGGACGATCCGGACAGAGCCCGGATGATCCGGACCCCGGTCCGGACGATCCGGCTAAATCACCCGAAGGCAACAGAACCTCCACACTGAAGCCGGATCCTCCGGACCCCGGCCCGGATCATCCGGATCCCGCCCGGACATCCGGACCACCAGCCGGACGTCCGGCCCTGCGCCGTCACCTGCAGAGCCCCCGGACCATCCGGGCCTCCACCCGGATCATCCGGACCAGCCCGGATCATCCGGACCCTCATCCGGATCGTCCGGCCAGCGCCTGCGCACGCGTGTTGGGCTGAGCCCATGTACCCCTTCGCCCCAAACTCTATATATAGGACCCCCTCTCCTCACTTTGAGACTTAGCATTGGATTAGCTCATATTTGTGTGAGAGCCTTTGCTCATCCACTCGGTTACTTCTCCTCGGAGATTAGGACCTCCGTCTAGGAGAAGATCCCTCAGCGGATTCAAGACCCCTATCTAGGGAAGATCCCCCTCGTGGATTCAAGGCCCCTATCTAAGGAAGAACATCAAGGCCTCCTCTTGGAGATGAACGGTTCCTTTGTATCCTTACCCTAGTTGACTATGTATCTTGTGGATCTCATGTGTGTATGTTGATCTAGCACTTGTGTGATCGATTCCTTGTTGGTTGAGTGATTTCCTCTCGTTTTCCCCGTGTTTCCCCTCGTGCTTCCGCGTGTTCTTCATGTTTCCCCCGTAGGATCCCCTCCAAACTTGAAAGATCGACGAATTAGGGTTCCACCCTACATCAGCTAACCTCATTTGTTTTTCCGAGTGTTTGTCATGTTCTTTCATTTTGGAGGTTTCACAAGGCGATGCCGTTATGCGACATATTGGTTATGTGAAGGCATACATGATGTGCGACACCAACATTTTCGACATTCTCATAAAGGTGAACTCCTTCTCTTTGAGCAATCCTCAAATATGCATATTGGATGGGTCACTCTTTCATTGTTGTTTCCTTCTTGTTGTCTACATGATACATCTCGTGATCGGAGGAGCGACATTGGAGATTGGCTACATGGACCTTCACATTGAGGAGCGCTCACACTTATTGGATGCACCTTCGGAATTCCACTCATACCTCGACAATGAGCTTTGGTACACCAACACCTCCATATTTGTTGATTGTGCTCATACATGTCATGCTCGATGGACATATCATGCTCACCACAAGTTTGCACCGCATGCATGGATTGACTCACATTGTGCTTGCCTTGTTGCATCTATCTCCATGTCATCCATGATATATGAGCTTGTGCATTTCCTTAGCAAATTTGTTGTGATCTTCCTTGATGGCATATTCATACATCATGATCATTATCCCATGAATTCTTTGCATATCGTTCTATATCATCTTCATAAGCTTCATGCGCTTTATCATGCACTATCCCTAAGGACGGACTCACGATTAATTGATGGACACTTTCTGTGCGCTAACCATTGTATTTCCAAGTGTACTTTGTGTTTGATCATTTTGCATGCACCACATACCGGAGACACCTTGGAGTACTTGGAGTGCGCAATGCCTTCCCCTACGTCCCGCTACAAGTCCGTCCACGACACCCGTTTCCATGGTGATGAGGATCACGATCCGAGGTCGGATCTTTCCCAAGGGGGGGGATATGATGCGGAGCATCCCACGTTCATCCCCATGTACACTCCGACTACTCTCCAAGCCCCAAGGATACATAAGATGAGACCTCGACTATGCGCCATTGGACACAAGGTGAATTCACTCCTCTTGAACCGTCACTTTCGCATATGAGACACGGCTACTACCTCATGCATGGACCTTGCATACACTCAAGTGATGAGGACATCAATACCATTGTTACACCCACAGCCCCCTGCTGCTATACATCTTGGACCAATTACTAGAGCTCACAAGACGCCAACTAAATTACCGTGTACTTTCGTTTCTTGGTAATGATTCTAATGTTCATGAGAATATGATGCTGCCTAAATTGGATACATTTGTTTTGCTTACAAATGAAGGGCCTAGCTTGGAGAAGGATGAACATTGGAGCAAGAACAAGCATGGAGATGATGGCATGCAAGGGGACAAGAATGGAGTTACAAGTGATGATTTCAGGACTTTGAAGCCACCATAATGAGTGCATGAAGCCTTGGACGAAATATACAAGATGCCACTTCATAAATTTCGTCCAGAGGCTATTCTAGGTGTTGCGTCACCTTATTATTGGGCCAGGCCCATGTAATTTCGAAATACATTAGTATAGGCTATTTTTAGAGTCCGTATGTGTGGGGAAACAAGAGATAGGGTTAGTTTCGGACCCCTCCACCAAGGGCCACGAAATTCTCCCCCTCTTCCTCCATATATACAGCCCTTAGGGCACCGTTTAGACTTTGGGGGTTTTGTTTAGATCAAAAGTTCGCCATAGCTGCAACCAGCAGATTTCGTTTGTGTTCAACGACTGCACAAAGCGCCACAGAACCCCACCTTGATCAATAAAGCTTTCATCTTATATTCGCAATATCCAGATTGCAATCTCAGTTTCTTGCTTGTTCTTCGTTTGCTCGCAGGAAATAGACCCTCGTGGTCAGGTTGATCGTGCTCCGGCGTGGTCAATAACCTCTCGGAGTTGGTTTAGCGACATATAGTAGCGACGTCCTCGCGACGCTTCGTAGTCGGATCGTCAAAGTCGACTTCCACCAAAGCGAAATCCACCATCTCATCGAAAGACGGGACACCTTTGCCTCTATCAAGTGGTATCAGATTTCCAGGTTGCTCGGTGAGATTTTACAGTTTTTCGTAGTCTAGATCGAGTCTGTTCTTCATACCTACAGTCCACGAAAAAGCCAAAAAAAAATTTAGGGTTAGGTCATCATATCCGAACCAATCTGAGCCTTTGCATAATCTTTTCTGTATTTGCGTTGTTGAATTTGCGGTTGCATCGTCGTGTCTAGTTGCTGGTCTTAGAGTCTAGTCTTTTAGAGTTTCGAGTTCTGGTCATAAGTTGTCACGCCGCCGCTGCACCGTTACCACCACCGCTGCCATATACCACCACCGTTGCCATATACCACCACCATATATCCACCACCAATCCGAGTTCCTTGCATATTAGATTTGTTTTCGGGATCCATCTAATTTCCGATTCGTGTTTCCTTGTCTGAGAAGGTTTCGGATTCCAGCAATCTTTTGCCGTCCGTAGAAGAGGTTGGTTTCCAAAAAAAAAAGAGTCCGGAAACCACCCTCCGTTTAGGCCCAAAATTTTCCAAAAACGCACGGGACAAAAAAATTTCTGGCTATCCTATTTTTAGGTGTTTCTAAGCGTATTGAGACGATCGCCGTTATAGAAAGTTTTTTTTGACCCGCTTCCAGTTTTTGGGTCCAGGCAGTCGAAAAAAAAATTTGGTCGAAAAAATTTCGTGCCCATCCTATCAGTTTGACCTGGGAAGAGTTTTGAGACACTCGCCATTATAGTGATTTTTCGCAAAAAAAAAAGCAGCAAAAAAAAAGCAGCGCAAAAAAATAAAAAAAAAAGAGCGAAAAAAAATTCAGAGTGTGCTCCTCCCTTGTTTACGTGCAGCGCCGTGATTTTGTTAGTGTTCTAGGCTCGCGTCTCTAGCACGGTCTAGCCTAGGACCAGCACAGTACCGTCGTTGAGCGTTTATTCAACTTTGCATCTCGAATTGATTATTGTCTGACCTTTTTTGCTACCATATTATAAGCCTTCCCAGCTCCACATACATCTACGTCGTGCGCTTGGTTCTCCCCGTAATCGCTATAGCCAAGCTTTGAGAATTTTGACTACAACGGTTGCCGATCACCGCTTTTGCTGGGTAAGAACTGGTAAGAATTTGAGATTTGCTTGACGGATTTGTGACTGTCCACCACACCACCACCACCACTTCCTAGTAGTCTCAGAGGATCATATTATTGTGTGTTTCTATTGCTGCTAACCATGGCAGGATCACAAGTCGGCGAGACTGATTGGGAGAACTCGACGAACAAACAGCTACATGATAAGTTTCAGCAAATGATGATTGGACAGGTGCAAGACGTGCTAAACAGATTTGACGAGGCCATGGAGAAGATAGATGGCATTGAGAAGACGTTTGAAACAAAGCTTGATAGCAAGTTTGATGAATTGCTCGCGTTTTCCACAACCACCGCCGGCTGCACCTATCGCACCTCTGCAACGACAACAACTACGCCCCTTCCGAATCAGTATGGACGAGCTCAACGTGTTCCTATTGAGCGGGACAAAATTCTGGTGCCGCTGCTACATCTGTTGGTGCTTCTTTGGCTATCGCTACTGCGCTGCTGGTGGTACCGAGGAGGATGATGAGTATGTGGACGATTATGAGGATGAGGTTGATCAACATCGAACTACGTGCAACCACCAGCACCACAACCACCGGTCGTCCACATGCAAATAATGGCAATATTAGGGCTCCCCTCAGTACGAGATCATGACCATCTCCCTAAACTGAAATTGAATATTCCACCATTTGAGGGTAGATATGTTCTCGATATATATCTTACTTGGGAGTTAGAAACTGAAAAACGATTTACATGTTTACAATATCCCGAGGAGAGACGTGTTCCTGCTGCTGTTTGTGCTTTCACTAGCTTTGCATGTGTTTGGTGGTCCGAACATTGTAGATTATATCCTGTTCCAGCTACTTGGGCTGCTTTGAAAACTGCTATGCGTACTCGTTGGGTTCCACCATATTATCAACGTGAGTTACTTCAAAAATTGCAGCGCTTAAGACAAGGAAAAAACTATGTAGAAGAATATTATCAGGAATTACAAACTGGCTTGATTAGATGTGGTATTGTTGAGGAGAATGAAGCTATGCTTGCACGTTTTCTGGGTGGATTAAATAGAGAGATTCAGACCATTCTAGACTATAAGGATTATAATAATATCACTCGTTTATTCCATCTTGCTTGTAAAGCTGAACGTGAAGTGCAGGTTCGACGAGCATTGGCGCGCACTAACTTTTCTCGCAGGTCGACCTTCATCATGGACACCACGTGCATCATCTACTTCCACCGCACCATCACCTCCTTGGTGCCACCTCCAACCGTGATACAAGAAAGCAGGCACAACCACCACTATCCGCCAAGAGCACACTGCCGGGCCTGCACAGAGCTCTTCTTCTTCCATGGCGTCAACAGGCACACAAGTGATATTATTTGTCGTCGTTGTAAGGGAAGAGGACATTTTATGAGAGAATGCAAATCTCAGCGTGTGATGATTGCTACCGAGGATGGTGGGTATGAGTCCGCTAGTGACTATGATGAGGAGACTTTGGCTCTTATTACACATGAGGAACACGGTGGAGATGATTCTGATCATGAGACACAATACATGGCTGTGAAGATCTTGACAGTATGAATGTTTAGTTGCTCAACGTGTTTTGAGTGTGCAGGTTACACAAGCTGAGCAAAATCAGAGGCATAATTTGTTCCATACAAAGGAGTTGTGAAGGAACGTTCTATTCGTGTCATCATAGATGGAGGGAGCTGCAACAACTTGGCTAGCATGGAGATGGTGGAGAAGCTATCTCTCACCACAAGACCACATCCACATCCTTACTACATCCAATGGTTCAACAACAGCGGCAAGGTGAAGGTAACACGTACTGTTCGTGTGCATTTTAGTATCTCTACATATGCTGATTATGTTGATTGTGATGTGGTACCTATGCAAGCATGTTCCTTGTTACTTGGTAGACCATGGCAATTTGATAAAATTCTGTACACCATGGTAGAAACAATCAGATACTCTTGTTCATAAGGATAAAATATTACTTTGCTTCCTATGACTCCTGAGTCCATTTTGAAAGATGATATTAATAGAGCTAATAAAGCAAAACAGGAGAAAATAAGAGTGAAAATCAGATTGTGGCAAAAGAATTTGAGCAACACATGAAGCCTAATAATAAACCATCTACTGTTGCTTCTGAAATTAAATTGAAAAGTGCATGTTTACTTGCCACCAAATCTGATATTGATGAGCTAGATTTTAGCAAATCTATTTGCTATGCTATTGTGTGCAAAGAGGCATTATTTTCATTCGAGGACGTGCCTTCCTCTTTGCCCCCTGCTGTCACTAACATTTTGCTGGAATTCGTTGACGTCTTTCCACAAGACGTGCCACCGGGATTACCACCTATTCGAGGGATTGAGCATCAAATTGACTTAATTCCCGGTGCATCATTACCTAACCGTGCACCATACCGTACCAATCCAGAGGAGACGAAGGAGATTATGCGTCAAGTACAGGAGCTGCTCGACAAAGGTTATATACGCGAATCCCTTAGTCCTTGTGCTGTCCCTATTATTCTAGTGCCGAAAAAGGATGGTACGTCACGTATGTGTGTTGATTGTAGAGGCATCAATAATATTACTATTCGTTATCGTCACCCTATTCCTAGGCTAGATGATATGCTTGATGAATTGAGTGGCTCTACAATGTTCTCCAAAGTTGATTTGCGTAGTGGATACCATCAAATTCGTATGAACTTGGGAGATGAATGGAAAACAGCATTTAAAACTAAGTTTGGATTATATGAGTGGTTAGTCATGCCTTTTGGGTTAACTAATGCACCTAGTACTTTCATGAGATTAATGAACAAAGTTTTACGTGCTTTCATTGGACGATTTGTGGTAGTTTACTTTGATGACATATTGATTTATAGCAGATCTTTGGAGGATCATTTGGAACATTTACGTGCTGTTTTTATTGCTCTACGTGATGCACATTTGTTTGGTAACCTTGGGAAGTGCACCTTTTGCACCGACCGAGTGTCTTTTCTTGGCTATGTTGTTACTCCACAGGGAATTGAAGTTGATAAAGCCAAGATTGAAGCTATTGAGAGTTGGCCGCAGCCCAAAACGGTCACACAAGTGAGGAGTTTTCTTGGCCTCGCTGGATTCTATAGGCGTTTTGTGAGAGATTTCAGCACCATTGCTGCACCTCTCAATGAGCTTACAAAGAAGGATGTGCCTTTTGTTTGGGGTACCGCATGGAAGAAGCCTTCACGGTATTGAAAGATAAGTTGACACATGCTCCTTTACTCCAACTTCCTGATTTTAATAAGACTTTTGAGCTTGAATGTGATGCTAGTGGAATTGGATTAGAGGTGTGTTATTACAAGATGGCAAACCTGTTGCATACTTTTCGAAAAATTGAGTGGGCCTAGTCTGAATTACTCTACTTATGATAAAGAATTATATGCTCTTGTTCGGACTTTAGAAACATGGCAACATTATTTATGGCCCAAAGAATTTGTTATACATTCGATCATGAATCTTTGAAACATATTAAAAGTCAAGCTAAACTGAATCGTAGACATGCTAAATGGGTTGAATTCATTGAGACTTTCCTTATGTCATTAAACACAAGAAGGGTAAAGAAAATGTTATTGCTGATGCATTGTCTCGTCGCTATACTATGCTTTCACAACTTGACTTCAAAATATTTGGTTTGGAGACCATCAAAGATCAATATGTGCATGATGCTGATTTTAAAGATGTATTGCAGAATTGTAAAGAAGGTAGAACATGGAACAAGTTCGTCATTAATGATGGATTTTTGTTTCGTTCTAACAAGCTATGCATTCCAGCTAGCTCCGTTCGTCTTTTGTTGTTGCAGGAGGCGCATGGAGGAGGACTAATGGGACACTTTGGCGTGAAGAAGACTGAGGATATACTAGCTACACATTTCTTTTGGCCAAAGATGAGACGGGATGTTGAGCGTTTTGTTGCTCGCTGCACTACATGTCAAAAAGCTAAGTCACGACTCAATCCTCATGGTTTATATATGCCTTTGCCTGTACCTAGTGTTCCTTGGGAGGATATATCTATGGACTTTGTTTTAGGTTTACCTCGAACAAAGAAGGGGAGGGATAGCATATTTGTTGTCGTGGATAGATTCTTGAAAATGGCACACTTTATACCATGTCATAAAAGCGATGATCTTTGTTAATGTTGCTGATTTGTTCTTTCGTGAAATTATTCGCTTGCATGGTGTGCCAAATACTATTGTTTCAGATCGTGATACTAAATTTCTTAGCCACTTTTGGAGATGTTTATGGGCTAAGTTGGGGACTAAACTACTTTTTAGTACTACTTGTCACCCCCAAACCGATGGACAAACTCAAGTAGTCAATAGAACATTGTCTACTATGCTTAGGGCTGTTTTGAAGAATAATAAGAAAATGTGGGAAGAATGCTTGCCTCATATTGAATTTGCTTATAATCGCTCATTGCATTCTACTACTAAGATGTGCCCTTTTGAAATTGTGTATGGTTTCCTACCTCGTGCACCTATTGATTTATTGCCTCTTCCATCTTCGGAGAAGGTTAATTTTGATGCTAAAGAACGTGCTGAATTGATTTTAAAAATGCATGAGTTAACTAAGGAAAACATTGAGCGTATGAATGCTAAATATAAACTTGCTGGAGATAAGGGTAGAAAACATGTTGTGTTTGCACTGGAGATCTTGTTTGGTTACATTTATGTAAGGATAGATTTCTGATTTGCATAAATCAAAGCTAATGCCACGTGCTGCTGGTCCCTTTAAAGTGTTGGAGAAAGTAAATGATAATGCATATAAACTTGAGCTGCCTGCAGATTTTGGGGTTAGTCCCACTTTTAACATTGCAGATTTGAAGCCATATTTGGGTGAGGAAGATGAGCTACCGTCGAGGACGACTTCATTTCAAGAAGGGGAGGATGATGAGGACATCAATACCATTGTTACACCCACAGCCCCCGCTGCTATACATCTTGGACCAATTACTAGAGCTCACAAGACGCCAACTAAATTACCGTGTACTTTCGTTTCTTGGTAATGATTCTAATGTTCATGAGAATATGATGCTGCCTAAATTGGATACAATTGTTTTGCTTACAAATGAAGGGCCTAGCTTGGAGAAGGATGAACATTGGAGCAAGAACAAGCATGGAGATGATGGCATGCAAGGGGACAAGAATGGAGTTACAAGTGATGATTTCAGGACTTTGAAGCCACCATAATGAGTGCATGAAGCCTTGGACGAAATATACAAGATGCCACTTCATAAATTTCGTCCAGAAGCTATTCTAGGTGCTGCGTCACCTTATTATTGGGCCAGGCCCATGTAATTTCGAAATACATTAGTATAGGCTATTTTTAGAGTCCGTATGTGTGGGGAACAAGAGATAGGGTTAGTTTTGGACCCCTCCACCAAGGGCCACGAAATTCTCCCCCTCTTCCTCCATATATACAGCCCTTAGGGCACCGTTTAGACTTTGGGTTTTGTTTAGATCAAAAGTTCGCCATAGCTGCAACTTCGCAGATTTCGTTTGTGTTCAACGACTGCACAAAGGCGCCACGTAACCCCACCTTGATCAATAAAGCTTTCATCTTATATTCGCAATATCCAGATTGCAATCTCAGTTTCTTGCTTGTTCTTCGCTTGCTCGCAGGAAATAGACCCTCGTGGTCGTTGATCGTGTTCTGGCGTGGTCAATAACCTCTCGGAGTTGGTTTAGCGATTGCTAGGCGCGACGCCCTCGCAGACCTTCGTAGTCGGATCGTCAAAGTCGACTTCCACCAAAGCGAAATCCACCATCTCATCGAAAAGACGGACACCTTTGCCTCTATCATACTTCCACCGCACCATCACCTCCTTGGTGCCACCTCCAACCATGATACAAGAAAGCAGGCACAACCACCACTATCGCCAAGAGCACACTGCTGGGCTCTGCAAAAGCTCTTCTTCTTCCATGGCGACAACAGGGGCACACAAGTGATATTATTTGTCGTCGTTGTAAGGGAAGAGGACATTTTATGAGAGAATGCAAATCTCAGCGTGTGATGATTGCTCACGAGGATGGTGGGTATGAGTCCGCTAGTGACTATGATGAGGAGACTTTGGCTCTTATTACACATGAGGAACACGGTGGAGATGATTCGATCATGAGACACAATACATGGCTGCTCAAGATCCGACAGGTATGAATGTTTAGTTGCTCAACGTGTTTTGAGTGTGCAGAGTTACACAAGCTGAGAAAAATCAGAGGCATAATTTGTTCCATACAAAGGGAGTTGTGAAGGAACGTTCTATTCGCGTCATCATAGATGGAGGGAGCTGCAACAACTTGGCTAGCATGGAGATAGTGGAGAAGCTATCTCTCACCACAAGACCACATCCACATCCTTACTACATCCAATGGTTCAACAACAGCGGCAAGGTTAAGGTAACATGTACTGTTCGTGTGCATTTTAGTATCTCTACATATGCTGATTATGTTGATTGTGATGTGGTACCTATGCAAGCATGTTCCTTATTACTTGGTAGACCATGGCAATTTGATAAAAATTCTGTACACCATGGTAGAAACAATCAGTATACTCTTGTTCATAAGGATAAAAATATTACTTTGCTTCCTATGACTCCTGAGTCCATTTTGAAAGATGATATTAATAAAGCTAATAAAGCAAAACAGGAGAAAAATAAGAGTGAAAATCAGATTGTGGCAAAAGAATTTGAGCAACATATGAAGCCTAATAGTAAACCATCTAGTGTTGCTTCTGAAATTATATTGAAAAGTGCATGTTTACTTGCCACTAAATCTGATATTGATGAGATAGATTTTAGCAAATCTGTTTGCTATGCTTTTGTGTGCAAAGAGGCATTATTTTCATTCGAGGACGTGCCTTCCTCTTTGCCTTCGCTGTCACTAACATTTTGCAGGAGTTCGCTGACGTCTTTCCACAAGACGTGCCACCGGGATTACCGCCTATTCGTGGGATTGAGCATCAGATTGACTTAATTCCCGGTGCTTCACTGCCAAACCGTCCGCCATACTGTACCAATCCAGAGGAGACGAAGGAGATTATGCGTCAAGTACAAGAGCTTCTCGACAAAGGTTATATACGCGAATCCCTTAGTCCTTGTGCTGTTCCTATTATTCTAGTGCCGAAAAAGGATGGTACATCGCGTATGTGTGTTGATTGTAGAGGCATTAATAATATTACTATTCGTTATCGTCATCCTATTCCTAGGCTAGATGATATGCTTGATGAATTGAGTGGCTCTACAATATTCTCCAAAGTTGATTTATGAGTGGATACCATCAAATTCGTATGAAATTGGGAGATGAATGGAAAATAGCATTTAAAACTAAGTTTGGATTATATGAGTGGTTAGTCATGCCTTTTGGGTTAACTAATGCACCTAGTACTTTCATGAGATTAATGAACGAAGTTTTACGTGCTTTTATTGGACGATTTGTGGTAGTCTATTTTGATGATATACTGATTTATAGCAAATCTTTGGAAGAACATTTGGAACATTTACGTGTTGTTTTTAATGCTCTACGTGATGCACGTTTGTTTGGTAACCTTGGGAAGTGCACCTTTTGCACCGACCGAGTGTCTTTTCTTGGCTATGTTGTTACTCCACAGGGAATTGAAGTTGATAAAGCCAAGATTGAAGCTATTGAGAGTTGGCCGCAGCCCAAAACGGTCACACAAGTGAGGAGTTTTCTTGGCCTCGCTGGATTCTATAGGCGCTTTGTGAGAGATTTCAGCACCATTGCTGCACCTCTCAATGAGCTTACAAAGAAGGATGTGCCTTTTGTTTGGGGTACCGCACAGAAGAAGCCTTCACGGTGTTGAAAGATAAGTTGACACATGCTCCTTTACTCCAACTTCCTGATTTTAATAAGACTTTTGAGCTTGAATGTGATGCTAGTGGAATTGGATTAGGAGGTGTGTTATTACAAGATGGCAAACCTGTTGCATACTTTTTCTCAAAAATTGAGTGGGCCTAGTCTGAACTATTCTACTTATGATAAAGAATTATATGCTCTTGTTCGGACTTTAGAGACATGGCAACATTGTTTATGGCCCAAAGAATTTGTTATACATTCTGATCATGAATCTTTGAAACATATTAAAAGTCAAGCTAAACTGAATCGTAGACATGCTAAATGGGTTGAATTCATTGAGACTTTCCCTTATGTCATTAAACACAAGAAGGGTAAAGAAAATGTTATTGCTGATGCATTATCTCGTCATTATACTATGCTTTTACAACTTGACTTTAAAATATTTGGTTTGGAGACCATCAAAGATCAATATGTGCATGATGCTGAATTTAGCGATGTATTGCAGAATTGTAAAGAAGGTAGAACATGGAACAAGTTCGTCGTTAACGATGGATTTGTGTTTCGTTCTAACAAGCTATGAATTCCAGCTAGCTCCGTTCGTCTTTTGTTGTTGCAGGAGGCGCATGGAGGAGGACTAATGGGACACTTTGGCGTGAAGAAGACGGAGGACGTACTTGCTACACATTTCTTTTGGCCAAAGATGAGACGGGATGTTGAGCGTTTTATTGCTCGCTGCACTACATGTCAAAAAGCTAAGTCACGACTCAATCCTCATGGTTTATATATGCCTTTGCCTGTACCTAGTGTTCCTTGGGAGGATATATCTATGGACTTTGATTTAGGTTTACCTAGAACAAAGAAGGGAGGATAGCATATTTGTTGTCGTGGATAGATTCTCTAAAATGGCACACTTTATACCATGTCATAAAAGCGATGATGTTGTCAATGTTGCTGATTTGTTCTTTCGTGAAATTATTCGCTTGCATGGTGTGCCAAATATTATTGTTTCAGATCGTGATACTAAATTTCTTAGCCACTTTTGGAGATGTTTATGGGCTAAGTTGGGGACTAAACTGCTTTTAGTACTACTTGTCACCCCCAAACCGATGGACAAACTGAAGTAGTCAATAGAACATTGTCTACTATGCTTAGGGCTGTTCTAAAGAAAAATAAGAAAATGTGGGAGGAATGCTTGCCTCATATTGAATTTGCTTATAATCGCTCATTGCATTCTACTACTAAGATGTGCCCTTTTGAAGTTGTGTATGGTTTCCTACCTCGTGCACCTATTGATTTGTTGCCTCTTCCATCTTGGAGAAGGTTAATTTTGATGCTAAAGAACGTGCAGAATTGATTTTAAAATGCATGAGTTAACTAAGGAAAACATTGAGCGTATGAATGCTAAATATAAACTTGCTGGAGATAAGGGTAGAAAACATGTTGTGTTTGCACCGGAGATCTTGTTTGGTTACATTTGCGTAAGGATAGATTTCTGATTTGCGCAAATCAAAGCTAATGCCACGTGCTGCTGGTCCCTTTAAGGTGTTGGAGAAAGTAAATGATAATGCATATAAACTTGAGCTGCCTGCAGATTTTGGGGTTAGTCCCACTTTTAACATTGCAGATTTGAAGCCATATTTGGGTGAGGAAGATGAACTTCCGTCGAGGATGACTTCATTTCAAGAAGGGGAGGATGATGAGGACATCAATACCATTGTTACACCCACAGCCCCTGCTGCTATACATCTTGGACCAATTACTAGAGCTCACAAGACGCCAACTAAATTACCGTGTACTTTCGTTTCTTGGTAATGATTCTAATGTTCATGAGAATATGACGCTACCTAAATTGGATACATTTGTTTTGCTTACAAATGTAGGGCCTAGCTTGGAGAAGGATGAACATTGGAGCAAGAACCAGCATGGAGATGATGGCATGCTAAGGGGACAAGAATGGAGTTACAAGTGATGATTTCAGGACTTTGAAGCCACCATAATGAGTGCATGAAGCCTTGGACGAAATATACAAGATGCCACTCCATAAATTTCGTCCAGAGGCTATTCTAGGTGCTCGTCACCTTATTATTGGGCCAGGCCCATGTAATTTCGAAATACATTAGTATAGGCTATTTTAGAGTCCGTATGTGGGGAAACAAGAGATAGGGTTAGTTTCGACCCTCCACCAAGGGCCACGAAATTCACCCCTCTTCCTCCATATATACAGCCCTTAGGGCACCGTTTAGACTTGGGTTTTGTTTAGATCAAAAGTTCGCCATAGCTGCAACTTCGCGCACTTCGTTTGTGTTCAACGACTGACAAAGGCGCCACAGAACCCCACCTTGATCAATAAAGCTTTCATCTTATATTCGCAATATCCAGATTGAAATCTCAGTTTCTTGCTTGTTCTTCGCTTGCTCGCAGAAAGCAGACCTTCGTGGTCAGTTGATCATGCTCGGCATGGTCAATAACCTCTCGGAGTTGGTTTAGCGATTGCTAAGGCGCGACGTCCTCGCACGTTCGTAGTCGGATCGTCAAAGTCGACTTCCACCAAAGCGAAATCCACCATCTCATCGAAAGACGGGACACCTTGGCCTATATCACTTGTTCTTCGTTTGCTCGCAGGAAATAGACCCTCGTGGTCAGGTTGATCGTGCTCCGGCGTGGTCAATAACCTCTCGGAGTTGGTTTAGCGATTGCTAAGGCGCGACATCCTCGCACGCTCGTAGTCGGATCGTCAAAGTCAACTTCCACCAAAGCGAAATCCACCATCTCATCGAAAGACGGGACACCTCTGCCTCTATCACGAGTAGTTGTTGTACTTGCCGTTGAATCTCCTTGGTTTCTTCAGGATTGACACGGTATGGAGCTTTGTTTGGAAGTGGCGCTCCGGGAATGAGGTCGATTTGATGCTCAATGCCTCGTAGAGGAGGTAGACCCGGAGGTAGCTCATCGGTGAAAACATCTTGAAATTCCTGCAAAATAGATTGAAACACCAAAGGTAGCTCGTGAATGGTGTTAGTTTTTGTTTCTCCATCCTTGCACACATGGACAAAGTGCATCACACTCGATGGGTTCTCACACACTTCTCTCATCTCACTTTTGGTGGCAAATAGTATGAGGTTTCTCTCTAGGCGAAGAGGCGCTCAAATTTGGCTTGTGGATCTCACTCACTTTATGGTGGCTCACTTTCTCACTCTTCTCTCTTTGGTTGGTGGCTTGTTTGTCGGCTATCACTAGACTAGGAGACATGGGTCGTAGGACATATTCTTTTTCTTTCATCTTGAAGCTATAGTGGTTTGTACGGCCATTGTGGTAGACACCACGGTCAAATTGCCATGGCCGGCCAAGGAGGAGGTGGCAAACGGTCGACAAAATCTCCATGCTTGTCCCCCTTGTGCATGCCATCATCTCCATGCTTGTTCTTGCTCCAATGTTCATCCTTCTCCAAGCTAGGCCCTTCATTTGTAAGCAAAACAAATGTATCCAATTTAGGCAGCATCATATTCTCATGAACATTAGAATCATTACCAAGAAACGAAAGTACCTGGTACTTTAGTTGGCGTGCGCGAGCTCTAGTAATTGGTCCAGTATGTATAGCAGCAGGGGCTGTGGGTGTAACAATGGTATTGATGTCCTCATCAATGATTGAGTCCATTCAAGAATCGTGCCATTGTTTGCTCATCATCTTCCGTGACATTGGCTCGAATCATGGCAATCTCCATTTCCTTGTAGTATTCTTCAAAACTCTTTGTTCCTTGCTTGAGGAGTTGTAGCTTCTTGAAGAGATCACGGTTGTAGTAGGTTGGCACAAAACGTGCTCGCATGACATCCTTCATTTGAGCCCAAGTGGTGATTGGAGGTTCACCTCTTGTTTGTCGTCGCTCAAGGACTTGTTCCCACCATATGAGCACATAGTCTTGGAACTCAAGTGATGCCATAGCGATCTTCTTCTCTTCCTCAAAGTTGTGCAAACGAAAGATTTTGTCGACCTTCAATGCCCATGAGGGATACTCTTCGGGATCATTGCTTCCATTGAACTTGGGCATTGTGAACTTGAGCTTGCCATAGCGTTGCTCTTCATTGTGTTGTGGGCGATGGTGATGATGACGCCCTTGACGTGGAGGGTAATCGTCCTCATGTTGCTCTTGGCGTGGAGGAAGTCCATTATCAACTTGCTCTTGTTGACCTTGAGGTTGGGGTTGAGCTTGACGAGCTTGTGAAGGAGCTTGTGGGGCTTGATGTTGCGCACGTTGATGGTAGTTCCTCTCTTGGATTTCTTCTCGAAGGGCATCCTCTTGATTGCGCCTTTCACGATTGCGGTTGGCGATAGTTCGACTTGATGCTTGAAGGGCACGTTCCGCCTCAAGAGCTTGTGCTTCTCGTTGTTGTTGTTGAAGACGTTGGCCTTGGCGTCTTGTTGTTGTTGGTGTAGACGCTTCGTTTTGTTCTTGTTGGCGATTTAAGACGTTGTCGTTCTTGAGCTTGAGCAAACGCTACTTGGTTTGATTGAGGACGAGGAACCTGTTCATCAACTTGCTCTTGGGAATTCTTGTCGTGTAGCGGGTTGCGAGATGCATGACGGTCTTGACGCGCGGCTCGTCGAAGAGTGTTCGATGACGGTGTACTTGTGCCGGAGAAGGAGTCGTCGGAGTGGCGACTTGAGTGGCTCCGTCTTGAGTATGAGGATGTAGAAGGAGGCCGGTTCACCAACAAGGCGCGGATCTCGTCCATTCTTGTATCGTTCTCTTGCTTGTGCGTGTCGAGCTTGTTGTCGAAGTAGTCTCTTGTACGTTGCTCGGAGAGTCGCAAGTCGGTGGCGAGGTTGTCGATGCGGTCGTTCATTGCTTGTTGCCCTTGATGTAGAGCTCACAGCGCCAAAGAGGTGGCTCTTGGTGACGATGATGACATGTCGTCGTCTTGCTCGATGAAGAGTGGGTTTGTAGAAGAACTTGGCCTATCCATCATTTCAAGCAAATTGTGAGTGGTAGAAGGAGAAGAACTAATACCAATGTACCTTTGACCGAAGTTGAAGATGAATCAAGTTCACTCAAATGCGGACAATGAAATAGCACTATTGGTACCGATCCTTGTCGATTCTCACACCTACACAAGTAAGAGCTTTTGGTGGAGCTTGGTTAGGATGGTGGCACAAAATTGATTGCAATCGTTAGCTTGACTCAGAAATGTTGTAGAAGATTTGCAAATTCGCAAATGTAACAAGTAGACCAAGCAAGTAGTGGTACACGGAAACACACACGCAAATAGATAAATGGGATTGTGCAAACCAAAAGTGAGCCAAAATGTGGAATCCACGAAAATGCTCTTGTTGCACAATACTAGAGAGACGCTAGCACGATTGCACAATAGGCGGATACGGAGCTTGTGCACAACCTACTAGGCAAAAATGCAACGATCTCTATCCCAAATATGCTATATGTATGGTATTTCGGTGCAATGATCCAAGATGATCTTATATGACAATCTTAATGTAGTATGATGCTATGGTTCTTGCTTATAAGCTCTTTGCTTAAAAGCTTGGGTGGCTCTTTCTCTTTTGAGCTCTTTTCTTATGCAAACTTCACGAACCAAGATAGCAATTGTGTATGCGATGACAACTTTGTGACACACAAGTGGATCTCGAGATATACACCACTATGGTATGGTATGTATGCTATGGAGTATGATCACTAATGTGCACAAGTCACGTTGCCGGCAATACTCAATGGCTAGTCTCGATGGGTAAGCAACGCAAAAGATGGGCTATGTTGGTTATCAATGCAATTGCGAGAGATGACAAAGATGTCGTCGAGGTTACCGTCCTTGGCGATGATGAGTCCTTGGCGAAGATGAGCGGTGGTGATGTTGACGTCAAACCGTATCTATATAGCCGAAACACAATAGGACACGGGAACCACAACTCAAATTCTCAAAGAACAATAGCAACAATGGTGGTAGCGGAAAACGGAGGTGGTATAACGCATGATGTGGTGAAAACCCTAGGCAAAGATGCCAACATTCGGAAAATTAGGTGGTGTCCAATGGTGTTGTAGCCTATCTAGGTCGATGGGGAATGTCAATAGCTTCAAAACGAGCTAAAGAACGTCAAAAACGGACTCCGGATGTGGAAGTTATGTTGAAAATGGTGAAACTTCGGAAGGCTGAATCGCCAGGCGGTGGTACGCTTCGGGAGGGCGGTAGTACCGCTTCGTGTCGGGATTTTTCGACTATTTCGGTTGGAAGGGGCCTGGCGGTAGTACTGTTCAAGGGCGGTAGTACCGCTTGAGGTTCTCAGCGGTAGTACCGCTTCAGAGGGCGGTAGTACCGCTCGTGTCGGGATTTTCTCGACTGCTCGAATTGTTTCGCGATTTTGGGGCGGAAATGGATGATTTCGGGGTCAAAATTCGATGGATTTTGTGGATGGAAAGAGGTGAAACTTGGGGAGATGCTAGATCGACTCGAAACCAAGCAAATCCACGGATTAAAATCAACAAAACATCATCAAACCAACAAATCACAAAAAAATTTGGGGCTATTTTTGGTGGGGATTTTCGGATTTAGGACGAAAACAACAAAATCAAGCTAGAAAACACGGGGTAGGGGCTCCAAAAACGTGATCAACGTGGCTTATGATACCATATGATGTAGGGTGGAACCCTATAGCGCCGATCTTTCACGCTTGGAGTGGATCCTATGGGGAATCACGAAGAACACGCGAAGCACAAGGAAAACACGGGGAAAACAAGAGAGAATCACTCAACCAACAAGGGAATCGATCACACAAGTGCTAGATCATCATACACATAAGAGATTCACGAGATACAAAGTCAACAAAGGTAAGGATACAAAGGAACCGTTCTTCTCCGAGAGGAGGCCTTGATGTTCTTCCCTAGAAGGGGTCTTGAATCCGCTTTGGGGATCTTCTCCAAGAGGTCGTGAACTCCGAGGAGAAGTATCCAAGTGGATGAGTAAAGCTCTCACACAAACATGAGCTAATCCAAGTGCTAACCCTAGAAAGGATGAGGGATGGTCTATTTATAGTCTAGGTTCTCCAATGGGTAAGTTGGGGGCGAACGAGTACATGGGCCTCGCCCAAACGCCAGACGCAGCAGGCGGCGGTAGTACCGGTCCTATGGGCGGTAGTACCGCTTGAGGTGCTTCAATGTAGTACCGCCGGGAGGGCGGTAGTACCGCCTCGGGCGCCTGCTCGATTCTGAGTTTGTCCGGTTCGGCGGACGAGGGCGGATCTCGAGCGGTAGTGCCGCTTGGCTCGGCTCAGCGGTAGTACCACTTGGCTTGAGCGGTAGTACCGCTGTCACGACTCAAGCTCCTCCTCTCGCTCTTGATGTCCATCTTGAGTTGTAGCTTCTTCTAGGTTGACTCCTTGGTACCTAAGCATGCATAGCATTTCCGTTTGAGGTAGTAACCATGTCCCATGTGAATCGAAAGGGAATTGTGAGAGGAGTGATGTCACCTCGGTTTCAAGAGCTCTTGCCCGTGCTCGAGTTATAGGTCCTTGTGGGGTTGGATGTGTTGATGTAGAGTCCATGGGGATGATGGAAGGATGCTCCGCATCAATAACTAATTCATCCGAACTCCGATTTTGACGTTCTTTAGCTCGTTTTGAAGCTCTTGACATCCCACATCACACAAAAATATCACCAACATCATTTGACTCCATCATATTTTCTGAAATTTGGCAAGTTTGCCTAGGCCTTCCACCATATCATCCGCATAGCCACTACCGACTTCCGCAACCTAACCCATTTTGCTCCCCATAGCATTTGAGGTTCTTTGAGTAGTGACTTGAGTCTCCTAAGGTGTTTCGGCTACTTAGGGACGGTTGCTTCTTCATCAACCACCACCACCACCACTTCGACATAACCTTCCCACCATACACTTCCGACAACCCAACTTAACCCAATTGTTGTTTGAGCTTGTTCGAGTTGTGGCTTGTGTCTCCTAAGGTGTTTCGCCACTTAGGGACGGCAACTTCAACTCCGACTCGTGTATAGCCCATCATTCCGTCCGCATTGCCTAGTGCAACACCACCTCCGCTTCCGCTACCACCATTTCGACATTTGTCGCTTGAGATTTTGAGTTTGCGGTTTTTCCGCTTCCTAAGGTGTTTCGCCACTTAGGACGAAGTCTCCATCATCTTGGTATCTACACCAAGAACACCGCCACTCATCATCGCAAAGGACGGTAACCTTGACGACACCTTTGTATATTCACCTTGCAATTGCATTGTTAACCCCTAGCCCATTTTGCGTCACTTACCTATCGAGACTAGCCATTTGAGTATTGCCGGCAACGTTACTTGTGCACATTAGTGGTCCATACCTTCCATAGCATACATACCATATCATATTGGTATCATATCATCCATTGTGCCTCAAGTTTGTTCCCGCATATACACAATTGCTATCTTGGTTTGTGCATTGTACAAAAGTGGCCACAGAGAAAAAAAAGCTTTTAAGCAAAAAGAGAGCAAAGAGCTCGTGAGCAAGTGCCATAGCATCATACCCCATTGCATACTTGAGAGAAACACCGGGAACCATACATACATAGCATACTTGGGATAGAAAGAATATCCATTTTGCATCTTATAGGTTGTGCACAAGTGTCGTATCCGCCTATTGAGCAATCGTGCTAGCGTCTCTCTTGAGTTGTGCAACACGAGCGTTTTGGTGGATTCCACATTTTGAGCTCATTCCTTGGTTGCACGACCCCATTTATCTATCTGTGTGTGTGTTTTCGTGTACCTTTCATTGCTATTGGTCTACTTGTTTCGCTTGCGAATTTGTGAATCTCTTTCAACATTATTGACTCTTGCTAACATTTCGCATCAAATTTTTGTGCCACTATCCTCACCGAGCTCCACTATAAGCCTTACTTGTGTAGGTGTGAGAATCGACAAGGATCGGTACCAATAGTGCTATTTCATTGCCCACATTTGAGTGAACTCGATTCATCTTCAACTTTGGCCAAAGGTACATTGGTATACGTTCTTCTCTTTCTCCCACTCATATTTGCTCGAGTCTTGTGATGGATAGGCAAGGCATTCCCTCTCCGGTCTACGACAACAACGACGGCGTGAACAACTACATCTCCAAAGCGTCTATCTTCGATCTACAATGACAAATGCAAGGCGCACAATCAAGATTGCGAGAGCGCATCGAGAACATCTCCATCGACATTCGTCACTCCAAAGCAAGGAAAAGGGACTACATCGACAAGAAGCTTGCCGCACATAAAGAGGAGCAAGATGCAAGGATGGAGGAGATTAGAGCCTGATAGAGGCAAAGGTGTCCCGTCTTTCGATGAGATGGTGGATTTCGCTTTGGTGGAAGTAGACTTTGACGATCCGACTACGAGCGTGCGAGGACGTCGCGCCTTAGCAATCGCTAAACCAACTCCGAGAGGTTATTGACCACGCCGAGCACGATCAACTCGACCACGAGGGTCTATTTCTGCGAGCAAACGAAGAACAAGCAAGAAACTGAGATTGCAATCTGGATATTGCGAATATAAGATGAAAGCTTTATTGATCAAGGTGGGGTTCTGTGACGCCTTTGTCTGGTCGTTGAACACAAACGAAGTACGCGAAGTTGCAGCTATGGCGAACTTTTGATCTAAACAAAACCCAAAGTCTAAACGGTGCCCTAAGGGCTGTATATATGGAGGAAGAGGAGGTGAATTTCGTGGCCCTTGGTGGAGGGGTCCGAAACTAACCCTATCTCTTGTTTCCACACACATACGGACTCTAAAAATAGCCTATACTAATGTATTTCGAAATTACATGGGCCTAGCCCAATAATAAGGTGACGCAGCACCTAGAATAGCCTCTGGACGAAATTTATGAAGTGGCATCTTGTATATTTCGTCCAAGGCTTCATGCACTCATTATGGTGGCTTCAAAGTCCTGAAATCATCACTTGTAACTCCATTCTTGTCCCCCTTGCGCATGCCATCATCTCCATGCTTGTTCTTGATCCAATGTTCATCCTTCTCCAAGCTAGGCCCTTCATTTGTAAGCAAAACAAATGTATCCAATTTAGGCAGCATCATATTCTCATGAACATTAGAATCATTACCAAGAAACGAAAGTACCGGTAATTTAGTTGGCGTCATGAGCTCTAGTAATTGGTCCAAGATGTATAGCAGCAGGGACTGTGGGTGTAACAATTGTATTGATGTCCTCATCATCCTCCCTTCTTGAAATGAAGTCGTCCTCGACGGAAGTTCATCTTCCTCACCCAAATATGGCTTCAAATCTGCAATGTTAAAAGTGGGACTAACCCCAAAATCTGTAGGCAGCTCAAGTTTATATGCATTATCATTTACTTTCTCCAACACCTTAAAGGGACCAGCAGCACGTGGCATTAGCTTTGATTTTGCAAATCAGAAATCTATCCTCACGCAAATGTAACCAAACAAGATCTCCGGTGCAAACACAACATGTTTTCTACCCTTATCTCCAAAGAAGTTTATATTTAGCATTCATACGCTCAATGTTTTCCTTAGTTAACTCATGCATTTTAAAATCAATTCAGCACGTTCTTTAGCATCAAAATTAACCTTCTCCAAGATGGAAGAGGCAACAAATCAATAGGTGCACGAGGTAGGAAACCATATACAACTTCAAAAGGGCACATCTTAGTAGTAGAATGCAATGAACGATTATATGCAAATTCAATATGAGGCAAGCATTCCTCCCACATTTTCTTATTATTCTCTAGAACAGCCCTAAGCATAGTAGACAATGTTCTATTGACTACTTCAGTTTGTCCATCAGTTTGGGGGTGACAAGTAGTACTAAAAAGCAGTTTAGTCCCCAACTTAGCCCATAAACATCTCCAAAAGTGGCTAAGAAATTTAGTATCACGATCTGAAACAATAGTATTTGGCACACCATGCAAGTTTAATAATTTCATGAAAGAACAAATCAGCAACATTGACAAAGATCATCGCTTTTATGACATGGTATAAAGTGTGCCATTTTCGAGAATCTATCCACGACAACAAATATGTTATCCTCCCTTCTTTGTTCTAGGTAAACCTAAAACAAAGTCCATAGATATATCCTCCCAAGGAACACTAGGTACAGGCAAAGGCATATATAAACCATGAGGATTGAGTCGTGACTTAGCTTTTTGACATGTAGTGCAATGAGCAATAAAACGCTCAACATCCCGCCTCATCTTTGGCCAAAAGAAATGTGTAGCAAGTACGTCCTCCGTCTTCTTCACGCCAAAGTGTCCCATTAGTCCTCCTCCATGCGCCTCCTGCAACAACAAAAGACGAACGGAGCTAGCTGGAATGCATAGCTTGTTAGCACGGAACACAAATCCATCATTAACGACAAACTTGTTCCATGTTCTTCCTTCTTTACAATTCTGCAATACATATTTAAAATCAGCATCATGCACATATTGATCTTTGATGGTCTCCAAACCAAATATTTTGAAGTCAAGTTGTGAAAGCATAGTATAGCGACGAGACAATGCATCAGCAATAACATTTTCTTTACCCTTCTTGTCTTTAATGACATAAGGGAAAGTCTCAATGAATTCAACCCATTTAGCATGTCTGCGATTCAGTTTAGCTTGACTTTTAATATGTTTCAAAGATTCATGATCAGAATGTATAACAAATTCTTTGGGCCATAAATAATGTTGCCATGTTTCTAAAGTCCGAACAAGAGCATATAATTCTTTATCATAAGTAGAGTAATTCAGACTAGGCCCACTCAATTTTTCAGAAAAGTATGCAACAGGTTTGCCATCTTGTAATAACACACCTCCTAATCCAATTCCACTAGCATCACATTCAAGCTCAAAAGTCTTATTAAAATCAGGAAGTTGGAGTAAAGGAGCATGTGTGAACTTATCTTTCAATACCGTGAAGGCTTCTTCCTGTGCGGTACCCCAAACAAAAGGCACATCCTTCTTTGTAAGCTCATTGAGAGGTGCAGCAATGGTGCTGAAATCTCTCACAAAACGCCTATAGAAACCAGCGAGGCCAAGGAAACTCCTCACTTGTGTGACCGTTTTGGGCTGCGGCCAACTCTCAATAGCTTAATTCCCTGTGGAGAAACAACATAGCCAAGAAAAGATACTCGGTCGGTGCAAAAGGTGCACTTCCCAAGGTTACCAAACAAACGTGCATCACATAGAGCATTAAAAACAGCACGTAAATGTTCCAAATGTTCTTCCAAAGATTTGCTATAAATCAGTATATCATCAAAATAGACTACCACAAATCGTCCAATGAAAGCACGTAAAACTTCGTTCATTAATCTCATGAAAGTACTAGGTGCATTAGTTAACCCAAAAGGCATGACTAACCACTCATATAATCCAAACTTAGTTTTAAATGCTGTTTTCCATTCATCTCCCAATTTCATACAAATTTGATGGTATCCACTACGCAAATCAACTTTGGAGAATATTGTAGAGCCACTCAATTCATCAAGCATATCATCTAGCCTAGGAATAGGGTGACGATAACGAATAGTAATATTATTAATGCCTCTACAATCAACACACATACGTGATGTACCATCCTTTTTCGCACTAGAATAATAGGAACAGCACAAGGACTAAGGGATTCGCGATATAACCTTTGTCGAGCAGCTCCTGTGACTTGACGATAATCTCCTTCGTCTCCTCCGGATTGGTACAAGATGGTGCATGGTTGGGTAATGATGCACCGGGAATTAAGTCAATTTGATGCTCAATCCCTCGAATAGGTGGTAATCCGGTGGCACGCCTTGTGGAAAGACGCCAATGAACTCCCTGCAAAATGTTAGTGACAGCAGGGGGCAAAGAGGAAGGCACGTCCTCGAATGAAAATAATGCCTCTTTGCACACAAAAGCATAGCAAACAGATTTGCTAAAATCTAGCTCATCAATATCAGATTTGGTGGCAAGTAAACATGCACTTTTCAATTTAATTTCGAAGCAAAGAGATGGTTTATTATTAGGCTTCATGTGTTGCTCAAATTCTTTTGCCACAATCTGATTTTCACTCTTATTTTTCTCCTGTTTTGCTTTATTAGCTCTATTAATATCATCTTTCAAAATGGAATCAGAGTCATAGGAAGCAAAGTAATATTTTATCCCTATGAAGAAGAGTATACTGATTGTTTCTACCATGGTGTACAGAATTTTTATCAAATTGCCATGGTCTACCAAGTAATAAGGAACATGCTTGCATAGGTACCACATCACAATCAACATAATCAGCATATGTAGAGATACTAAAATGCACACGAACAATAGGTGTTACCTTAACCTTGCCGCTGTTGTTGAACCATTGGATGTAGTAAGGATGTGGATGTGGTCTTGTGGTGATAGATAGCTTCTCCACCATCTCCATGCTAGCCAAGTTGTTGCAGCTCCCTCCATCTATGATGACGCGAATAGAACGTTCCTTCACAACTCCCTTTGTATGGAACAAATTATGCCTCTGATTTTGCTCAACTTGTGTAACCTGCACACTCAAAACACGTTGAGCAACTAAACATTCATACCTGTCAAGATCTTCAAGAGCCATGTATTGTGTCTCATGATCGAATCATCTCCACCGTGTTCCTCATGTGTAATAAGAGCCAAAGTCTCCTCATCATAGTCACTAGCGGACTCATACCCACCATCCTCAAGAGCAATCATCACACGCTGAGATTTGCATTCTCTCATAAAATGTCCTCTTCCTTACAACGACGACAAATAATATCACTTGTGTGCCCTGTTGATGCCATGGAAGAAGAAGAGCTCTGTGCAGGCCCAGCAGTGTGCTCTTGGCGATAGTGGTGGTTGTGCTTGCTTTCTTGTATCACGGTTGGAGGTGGCACCGAAGGAGGTGATGGTGCAAAGGAAGTAGATGATGCATGTGGTGTCCATGATGAAGGTCGACCTGCAAAAAAAGTTAGTGCGGCGCCAATGCTGTCGATCCTCAAGACTTCACGCTCAGCTTTACAAGCAAGATGGAATAAACGAGTGATATTATTATAATCCTTATAGTCTAGAATGGTCTGAATCTCTATTTAATCCACCCGTAAAAACGTGCAAGCATAGCTTCATTCTCCTCAACAATACCACATCTAATCAAGCCAGTTTGTAATTCCTGATAATATTCTTCTACAGAGTTTTTTCCTAGTCTTAAGCGCTGCAATTTTTGAAGTAATTCACGTTGATAATATGGTGGAACCCAACGAGTACGCATAGCAGTTTTCAAAGCAGCCCAAGTAGCTGGAATGTTCAGACCACCAAACACATGCAAAGCTAGTGAAAGCACAAACAGCAGCAGGAACACGTCTCTCCTCAGGATATTGTAAACATGTAAATCGTTGTTCAGTTTCTAACTCCCAAGTAAGATATATATCAGGAACATATCTACCCTCAAATGGTGGAATATTCAATTTCAGTTTAGGGAGATGGTCATGATCTCGCACTGAGGGGAGCCCTAATATTGCCATTATTTGCATGTGGACGACCTGGTGGTTGTGGTGCTGGTGGTTGCACGTAGTTCGATGTTGATCAACATCATCCTCATAATCGCCCACATACTCATCATCCTCCTCGGTACCACCAGCAGCAGAGCAGAGAGAGCCAAAGAAGCACCAACAGCAGTAGCAGCGGCACCAGAATTTTGTCACGCTCAATAGGAACACGCTGAGCCTCGTCCATACTGATTCGGAAGGGGTCGTAGTTGTTGTCGTTGCAGAGGTGCGATAGGTGCAGCCGGCGGTGGTTGTGGAAAACGCGAGCAATTCATCAAACTTGCTATCAAGCTTTGTGATAGAGGCAAAGGTGTCCCGTCTTTCGATGAGATGGTGGATTTCGCTTTGGTGGAAGTCGACTTTGACGATCCGACTACGAGCGTGCGAGGACGTCGCGCCTTAGCAATCGCTAAACCAACTCCGAGAGGTTATTGACCACGCCGGAGCACGATCAACCTGACCACGAGGGTCTATTTCCTGCGAGCAAACGAAGAACAAGCAAGAATTTGAGATTGCACTCTGGATATTGCGAATATAAGATGAAAGCTTTATTGATCAAGGTGGGGTTCTGTGACGCTTTGTCCGGTCGTTGAACACAAACGGCACGCTGAAGTTGCAGCTATGGCGAACTTTTGATCTAAACAAAACCCAAGTCTAAACGGTGCCCTAAGGGCTGTATATATGGAGGAAGAGGGGTGAATTTCGTGGCCCTTGGTGGAGGGGTCCAAACTAACCCTATCTCTTGTTTCCCACACATACGGACTCTAAAAATAGCCTATACTAATGTATTTCGAAATTACATGGGCCTGGCCCAATAATAAGGTGACACAGCACCTAGAATAGCCTATGGACGAATATTATGAAGTGGCATCTTGTATATTTCGTCCAAGGCTTCATGCACTCCTTATGGTGGCTTCAAAGTCCTGAAATCATCACTTGTAACTCCGTTCTTGATCCCCTTATGCATGCCATCAACTCCATGTGTGTTCTTGCTCCAATGTTCATCCTTCTCCAAGCTAGGCCCTTCATTTGTAAGCAAAACAAATGTATCCAATTTAGGCAAGATCATATTCTCATGAACATTAGAATCATTACCAAGAAACGAAAGTACCTAGTAATTTAGTTGGCGTCTTGTGAGCTCTAGTAATTGGTCCAAGATGTATAGCAGCGGGGGCTGTGGGTGTAACAATGGTATTGATGTCCTCATCATCCTCCCTTCTTGAAATGAAGTCGTCCTCGACGGAAGCTCATCTTCCTCACCCAAATATGGCTTCAAATCTGCAATGTTAAAAGTGGACTAACCCCAAAATCTGCAGCAGCTCAAGTTTATATGCATTATCATTTACTTTCTCCAACACTTTAAAGGGACCAGCAGCACGTGGCATTAGCTTTGATTTGCGCAAATCAGAAATCTATCCTTACGCAAATGTAACCAAACAAGATCTCGGTGCAAACACAACATGTTTTCTACCCTTATCTCCAGCAAGTTTATATTTAGCATTCATACGCTCAATGTTTTCCTTAGTTAACTCATGCATTTTAAAATCAATTCAGCACGTTCTTTAGCATCAAAATTAACCTTCTCCGAAGATGGAAGAGGCAATAAATCAATAGGTGCACGAGGTAGGAAACCATACACAATTTCAAAAGGGCACATCTTAGTAGTAGAATGCAATGAACGATTATAAGCAAATTCAATATGAGGCAAGCATTCTTCCCACATTTTCTTATTATTCTTCAAAACAGCCCTAAGCATAGTAGACAATGTTCTATTGACTACTTCAGTTTGTCCATCGGTTTGGGGTGACAAGTAGTACTAAAAAGTAGTTTAGTCCCCAACTTAGCCCATAAACATCTCCAAAAGTGGCTAAGAAATTTAGTATCACGATCTGAAACAATAGTATTTGGCACACCATGCAAGTTTAATAATTTCACGAAAGAACAAATCAGCAACATTAACAAGATCATCGCTTTTATGACATGGTATAAAGTGTGCCATTTTCGAGAATCTATCCACGACAACAAATATGCTATCCTCCCTTCTTTGTTCGAGGTAAACCTAAAACAAAGTCCATAGATATATCCTCCCAAGGAACACTAGGTACAGGCAAAGGCATATATAAACCATGAGGATTGAGTCGTGACTTAGCTTTTTGACATGTAGTGCAGCGAGCAACAAAACGCTCAACATCCGCCTCATCTTTGGCCAAAAGAAATGTGTAGCTAGTATATCCTCCGTCTTCTTCACGCCAAAGTGTCCCATTAATCCTCCTCCATGCGCCTCCTGCAACAACAAAAGACGAACGGAGCTAGCTGGAATGCATAGCTTGTTAGAACGAAACACAAATCCATCATTAATGACAAACTTGTTCCATGTTCTACCTTCTTTACAATTCTGCAATACATCTTTAAAATCAGCATCATGCACATATTGATCTTTGATGGTCTCCAAACCAAATATTTTGAAGTCAAGTTGTGAAAGCATAGTATAGCGACGAGACAATGCATCAAGAATAACATTTTCTTTACCCTTCTTGTGTTTAATGACATAAGGGAAAGTCTCAATGAATTCAACCCATTTAGCATGTCTACGATTCAGTTTAGCTTGACTTTTAATATGTTTCAAAGATTCATGATCGAATGTATAACAAATTCTTTGGGCCATAAATAATGTTGCCATGTTTCTAAAGTCGAACAAGAGCATATAATTCTTTATCATAAGTAGAATAATTCAGACTAGGCCCACTCAATTTTTCGAAAAGTATGCAACAGGTTTGCCATCTTGTAATAACACACCTCCTAATCCAATTCCACTAGCATCACATTCAAGCTCAAAAGTCTTATTAAAATCAGGAAGTTGGAGTAAAGGGCATGTGTCAACTTAGCTTTCAATACCGTGAAGGCTTCTTCCTGCGGTACCCCAAACAAAAGGCACATCCTTCTTTGTAAGCTCGTTGAGAGGTGCAGCAATGGTGCTGAAATCTCTCACAAAACGCCTATAGAAACCAGCGAGGCCAAGGAAACTCCTCACTTGTGTGACCGTTTTGGGCTGCGGCCAACTCTCAATAGCTTCAATCTTGGCTTTATCAACTTCAATTCCCTGTGGAGTAACAACATAGCCAAGAAAAGATACTCGGTCGGTGCAAAAGGTGCACTTCCCAAGGTTACCAAACAAACGTGCATCACGTAGAGCATTAAAAACAGCACGTAAATGTTCCAAATGTTCTTCCAAAGATTTGCTATAAATCAGTATATCATCAAAATAAACTACCACAAATCGTCCAATGAAAGCACGTAAAACTTCGCTCATTAATCTCATGAAAGTACTAGGTGCATTAGTTAACCCAAAAGGCATGACTAACCACTCATATAATCCAAACTTAGTTTTAAATGCTGTTTTCCATTCATCTCCCAATTTCATACGAATTTGATGGTATCCACTACGCAAATCAACTTTGGAGAATATTGTAGAGCCACTCAATTCATCAAGCATATCATCTAGCCTAGGAATAGGGTGACGATAACGAATAGTAATATTATTGATGCCTCTACAATCAACACACATACGTGACGTACCATCCTTTTTCGCACTAGAATAATAGGAACAACACAAGGACTAAGGGATTCGCAGATATAACCTTTGTCGAGCAGCTCCTGTACTTGACGATAATCTCCTTCGTCTCCTCTGGATTGGTACGGTATGGTGCACGGTTGGGTAATGATGCACCGGAATTAAGTCAATTTGATGCTCAATCCCTCGAATAGGTGGTAATCCGGTGGCACGCCTTGTGGAAAGACGTCGTGAACTCCGCAAAATGTTAGTGACAGCAGGGGCAAAGAGGAAGGCACGCCTCTAATGAAAATAATGCCTCTTTGCACACAAAAGCATAGCAAATAGATTTGCCAAAATCTAGCTCATCAATATCAGATTTGGTGGCAAGTAAACATGCACTTTTCAATTTAATTTCAGAAGCAACGGTAGATGGTTTATTATTAGGCTTCATGTGTTGCTCAAATTCTTTTGCCACAATCTGATTTTCACTCTTATTTTTCTCCTGTTTTGCTTTATTAGCTCTATTAATATCATCTTTCAAAATGGACTGTGGAGTCATAGGAAGCAAAGTAATATTTTTATCCTTATGAACAAGAGTATACTGATTGTTTCTACCATGGTGTACGTGAATTTTTATCAAATTGCCATGGTCTACCAAGTAACAAGGAACATGCTTGCATAGGTACCACATCACAATCAACATAATCAGCATATGTAGAGATACTAAAATGCACACGAACAAGTCGTGTTACCTTCACCTTGCCGCTGTTGTTGAACCATTGGATGTAGTAAGGATGTGGATGTGGTCTTGTGGTGAGAGATAGCTTCTCCACCATCTCCATGCTAGCCAAGTTGTTGCAGCTCCCTCCATCTATGATGACGCTGAATAGAACGTTCCTTCACAACTCCTTTGTATGGAACAAATTATGCCTCTGATTTTGCTCAGCTTGTGTAACCTGCACACTCAAAACACGTTGAGCAACTAAACATTCATACCTGTCAAGATCTTCAGCCATGTATTGTGTCTCATGATCGTAATCATCTCCACCATGTTCCTCATGTGTAATAAGAGCCAAAGTCTCCTCATCATAGTCACTAGCGGACTCATACCCACCATCCTCAAGAGCAATCATCACACGCTGAGATTTGCATTCTCTCAAAAATGTCCTCTTCCCTTACAACGACGACAAATAATATCACTTGTGTGCCCTGCTGACGCCATGGAAGAAGAGCTCTGTGCAGGCCCAGCAGGTGTGCTCTTGGCAGATAGTGGTGGTTGTGCCTGCTTTCTTGTATCACGGTTGGAGGTGGCACCTGAAGGAGGTGATGGTGCGGTGGAAGTAGATGATGCACGTGGTGTCCATGATGAAGGTCGACCTGCGAGAAAAGTTAGTGCGGCGCCAATGCCCGTCGATCCTCGCACTTCACGTTCAGCTTTACAAGCAAGATGGAATAAACGAGTGATATTATTATAATCCTTATAGTCTAGAATGGTCTCGAATCTCTATTTAATCCACCCGTAAAACGTGCAAGCATAGCTTCATTCTCCTCAACAATACCACATCTAATCAAGCCGGTTTGTAATTCCGATAATATTCTTCTAAAGAATTTTTTCCTTGTCTTAAACGCTGCAATTTTTGAAGTAATTCACGTTGATAATATGGTGGAACCCAACGAGTACGCATAGCAGTTTTCAAAGCAGCCCAAGTAGTGGAACAGGATATAATCTACAATGTTCGACCACCAAACACATGCAAAGCTAGTGAAAGCACAAACAGCAGCAGGAACACGTCTCTCCTCGGGATATTGTAAACATGTAAATCGTTGTTCAGTTTCTAACTCCCAAGTAAGATATATATCGGAACATATCTACCCTCAAATGGTGGAATATTCAATTTCAGTTTAGGGAGATGGTCATGATCTCGCACTGAGGGGAGCCCTAACATTGCCATTATTTGCATGTGGGCGACACGGTGGTTGTGGTGCTGGTGGTTGCACGTAGTTCGATGTTGATCAACCTCATCCTCGTAATCTTCCACATAATCATCCTCGTCGGTACCAGCAGCAGCATGAGCAGGAGCCAAAGAAGCACCAACAACGATGAGCAGCGGCACCAGAATTTTGTCCTGGCTCAATAGGAACACGCTGAGCTCGTCCATACTGATTTGGAAGGGGGCGTAGTTGTTGTCGTTGCAGAGGTGCGATAGGTGCAGCCGGCGGTGGTTGTGGAAAACGCGCGAGCAATTCATCAAACTTGCTATCAAGCTTTGTTTCAAACGTCTTCTCAATGCCATCTATCTTCTCCATGGCCTCGTCAAATCTGTTTACCACATCTTGCACCTGTCCAATCATCATTTGCTGAAACTTATCATGTAGCTGTTTGTTTGTCAGTTCTCCCAATCATCTCATCGGCCTGTGTTCCTGCCATGGTTAGCAGCAATAGAAACACACAAGAATATGATCCTGAGACTACTAGGAAGTGGTGGTGGTGGTGTGGTGGACAGTCACAAACCGTGAAGCAAATCTCAAATTCTTACCAGTTCTTACCAGAAGAGTGGTGATCGGCAACCGTTGTAGTCAAAACTCTCAAAGCTTGGCTATAGCGATTACGGGGAGAATCAAACGCACGACGTAGATGTATGTGGAGCTGGGAAGGCTTATAATATGGTAGCAAAAAGGGTTGACAATAATCAAATCAGAGATGCAAAGTTGAATAAACGCTCAACGACGGTATCTTGTGCTGGTCCTAGGCTAGACCGTGCTAGAGACGCGAGCCTAGAACACTAACAAAATCACGGCGCTGCACGTAAACAAAGGAAAAGCACACTCTGATTTTTTTTCGCTTTTTTTTTTTTTTGCTTTTTTTTTTTTTGCTCTTTTTTTTTTGCGAAAAATCACTATAATGGCGAGTGTCTCAAAACTCTTCCTGTGTCAAACCGACAGGATGGGCACGAAATTTTTCGACCAAATTTTTTTTTTCGATCGCCGGACCCAAAATCGAAACAGGTCAAAAAACTTTCTATAATGGCGATCGCTCAATACGCTTAGAAACACCTAAAAATAGGATAGCCAGAAAATTTTTTATTCCCGTGTTTTTTTTTTTTTTTGGAAACCAACCTCTTCTACGGACGGCAAAAGATTGCTGGAATCCGAAACCTACTCAGATAAGGAAACACGAATCGGAAATTAGATGGATCCCGAAAACAAATCTAATATGCAAGGAACTCGGATTGGTGGTGGATATATGGTGTTGGTATATGGCAACGGTGGTGGTATATGGATACGGATTCGAAGCGGTGGTGGTAGATGGCAGGGCCGATGATGATGGTGCGGCGGCGGCGTGACAACTTATGACCGAACTCAAACTCTAAAAGACTAGACTCTAAGACCAGCAACTAGACACGACGATGCAACCGCAAATTCAACAACGCAAATACTGAAAAAGATTATGCAAAGGCTCGATTGGTTCGGATATGATGACCTAACCCTAATTTTTTTTGGCTTTTTCGTGGACTGTAGGTATGAAGAACAGACTCGATCTAAACTACTTAAAATCTGTAAAATCTCACCGAGCAACACGGAAATCTGATACCACTTGATAGAGGCAAAGGTGTCCCGTCTTTCGATGAGATGGTGGATTTCGCTTTGGTGGAAGTCGACTTTGACGATCCGACTACTGGCGGCGAGGGCGTCGCGCTTAGCAATCGCTAAACCAACTCCGAGAGGTTATTGACCACGCCGAGCACGATCAACCCGACCACGAGGGTCTATTTCCTGCGAGCAAACGAAGAACAAGCAAGAATTTGAGATTGCAATCTGGATATTGCGAATATAAGATGAAAGCTTTATTGATCAAGGTGGGGTTCTGTGGACGCTTTGTGCGGTCGTTGAACACAAACGGCACGCGAAGTTGCAGCTATGGCGAACTTTTGATCTAAACAAAACCCAAGTCTAAACGGTGCCCTAAGGGCTGTATATATGGAGGAAGAGGGGTGAATTTCGTGGCCCTTGGTGGAGGGGTCCAAACTAACCCTATCTCTTGTTTCCCACACATACGGACTCTAAAAATAGCCTATACTAATGTATTTCGAAATTACATGGGCCTGGCCCAATAATAAGGTGACACAGCACCTAGAATAGCCTATGGACGAATATTATGAAGTGGCATCTTGTATATTTCGTCCAAGGCTTCATGCACTCCTTATGGTGGCTTCAAAGTCCTGAAATCATCACTTGTAACTCCGTTCTTGATCCCTTAGCATGCCATCAACTCCATGTGTGTTCTTGCTCCAATGTTCATCCTTCTCCAAGCTAGGCCCTTCATTTGTAAGCAAAACAAATGTATCCAATTTAGGCAACATCATATTCTCATGAACATTAGAATCATTACCAAGAAACGAAAGTACCTGGTAATTTAGTTGGCGTCTTGTGAGCTCTAGTAATTGGTCCAAGATGTATAGCAGCAGGGGCTGTGGGTGTAACAATGGTATTGATGTCCTCATCACTTTGTTTCAAACGTCTTCTCTATGCCATCTATCTTTCCATGGCCTCGCCAAATCTGTTTAGCACGTCTTGCACCTGTCCAATCATCATTTGCTGAAACTTATCATGTAGCTGTTTGTTCGTCAGGTTCTCCCAATCAGTCTCTAGCCGCTTGTGATCCTGCCATGGTTAGCAATAGAAACACACAAGAATAGTCGGGATTTTTCGACCGTCAATTGTTTCGCCGATTTCAAAGCGGAAAGGATGATTTCGGGTCAAAATTGATGGATTTTGTGGATGGAAGAGGTGAAACTTGGGGAGATGCTAGATCGACCGAAACCAAGCAAATCCACGGATTAAAATCAACAAAACATCATCAAACCAACAAATCACAAAAATTTGGGGCTATTTTTGTGGGATTTTCGATTTAGACTAAAACAACAAAATCAAGCTAGAAAACACGGGTAGGGGCTCCAAAAACGGATCAACGCGGCTTATGATACCATATGATGTGGGTGGAACCCTATACGCCGATCTTTCACGCTGGAGTGGATCCTATGGGGAATCACTACCCAGCGAAGCACAAGGGGAAATCGGGAAAAACAAGAGAGAATCACTCAACCAACAAGGAATCGATCACACAAGTGCTAGATCATCATACACATAAGAGATTCACGATACAAAGTCAACAAAGGTAAGGATACAAAGGAACCGCTCTTCCCAGAGGAGGCCTGATGTTCTTCCTAGAAGGGGTCTTGAATCCGCTTAGATCTTTCTCCAAGAGGTCGTGAACTCCGAGAGAAGTATCCAAGTGGATGAGTAGCCTCACACAAACATGAGCTAATCCACATAACCCTAGAAAGGATGAGGGGATTCTATTTATAGTCTAGGTTCTCCAATGGAAGTTGGGGGCTAAACCAGTACATGGGCTCTCGGCCAAACGCTGCACGGTGGTGGCTGTAGCACGGTCCCATGGGCGTAGTACTGCTTGAGGTGCTCAGCCGGGTAGTACCGGCCGGGAGGGCGGTAGCACGCCCGGCGCCTGCTCGATTCCCCGAGTTTGTCCTGTCTTCTACGGACTTAGGGCGGATTCGAGCGGTAGTGCCGCTTGGCTCGGCCACCACGGTAGTACCACTTGCTTGAGCTGTAGTACCGCCGTCTCGGACTCAAGGCCTCCTCAGCTTCTTATGTCCATCTTGAGTTGTAGCTTCTTCAGGTCGGTACCAAGCATGCATAGCATTGCTGAGGTAGTAACCATGTCCCTATGAATCGAAGGAATTAGAGAGGAGGATACACCTTTCAAGAGCTCTTGCCCGTGCTCGAAGTTATAGGTCCTCAGGTTGGATGTCAGATAGAGTCCATGGGGATGATGGAAGGATGTCTCGCATCAATAACTAATTCATCAACTGATTTTGACGTTTTAGCTCAAGTTGAAGCTCTTTGACATCCCACATCACACAAAAAATATCACCAACATCATTTGACTCCATCATATTTTCTGAAATTTGGCAGTTTGCTCAGCCTTCCACCAATCATCCGTGATACCACTCACCCACTTCCTCGCACCTAACCCATTTTGTTCTTATAGCATTTGAGGTTCTTTGAGTAGGACTTGAGTCTCAAGGTGTTTGCCACTTAGGACTTGCTCTTCATCAACCACCACCACCACCACTTCGACATAACCTTCCCACCATACACTTCCGACAACCCAACTAACCCAATTGTTGTTTGAGCTTGTTCGAAGTTGGGCTTGTGTCTCTAAGGTAAGCTGGCTACTTGGGGACGGCAATCAACCCGACTGTATAGCCCATCATTCGTCTCAGACAAGTTTAGTGCAACACCACGCCGCTACCACCATTTTCGACATTTGTCGGGCTTGAGATTTTGAGTTTGCGGTTTTTCCGTTTCTAAGGTGTTTCGCCACTAGGGACGAAGTCTCCATCATCTGGTATCTCACACCAAGAACATCACACTCATCATCAAGAAGACCTGCAACTGACGCATACCTTTATATTCATTTTGCAATTGCATTGTTAACCCCTAGCCCATTTGGTTACTACCTATCGAGACTAGCCATTTGAGTATCATTTAACGTTATTGTGCACATTAGTGGTCCATACCTTCCATAGCACATACCATATCATATTGGTATCATATCCATTGTGCCTCGTTTGTTCCCATATACACAATTGCTATCTGGTTTGTGCATTGTACAAAAGTAATACAGAAAAAAAGCTTTTAAGCAAAAAGAGAGCAAAGAGCTCGTGAGCAAGTGCCATAGCATCATAATTTATTGCATACTTGAGAGAAACACTGAACCATATACATACATAGCATACTTGGGATAGAAAGAATATCCATTTTATTTATAGGTTGTGCACAAGTCTGATCCGCTCATTATTGAGCAATCGTGTTATGCCTTCGAGTTGTGCAACACGAATGCTTTTGGTGGATTCCACATTTTGAGCTCATTCCTTGGTCGCATTAACTTATTTATTCATCTGTGTGTGTTTTCGCAAAATCTTTTCTATTATATTGGTCTACTTGTTTCGCTTTATGATTTCAGAATCTTTTCAACATTATTGACCTTATAACATTTCGTGATCAAATTTTGTGCCACTATCCTCACCGAAGCCCATTATAAGCCTTATTGTGTAGGTGTGAGAATCGACAAGGATCGGCACCAATAGTGCTATTTCATTGCCCACATTTGAGTGAACTCGATTCATCTTCAACTTTGGCCAAAGTACATTGGTATGCTTCTTCCTTTCTCCCACCATATTTGCTCGAGTCTTGATGGATAGGCAAGGCATTCCCTCCCGGGTCTATCAACAACAACGGCATGCGGAACAACTACATCTCCAAAGCTTCATCTTCGATCTACAATGACAAATGCAAGGCGCACAATCAAGATTATGAGAATGCACGAACATCTCCATCGACATTCGTCACTCCAAAGCAAGGAAAGGACTACATCGAAGAAGCTTGCCGCATTACAAAGAGGAGCAAGATGCAAGGATGGAGGAGATTAGATTGATAGAGGCAAGGTGTCCCGCTCTTCATGAGATGGTGGATTTCGCTTTGGTGGAAGTAGACTTTGACGATCCGACTACTTAGCGCAGCGAGGACGCCGCTACTTAGCAATCAAGTAAACCAACTCGAGGTTATTGACCACGGAGCACGATCAACTCCGACCACGAGGGTCTATTTCCGCGAGCAAACGAAGAACAAGCAAGAAACCGAGATTGCAACTGGATATTGTAATATAAGATGAAAGCTTTATTGATCAAGGTGGGGTTCTGTGACGCTTTGTCCGGTCGCTGAACACAAACGGCACGCCGGTTGCAGCTATGGTAACTTTGATCTAAACAAAACCCAAAGTCTAAACGGTCCCTAAGGGCTGTATATATGAGGAAGAGGAGGTGAATTTCGTGGCCCTGGTGGAGGGGTCCAAACTAACCCTATCTCTTGTTTCACACACATACGGACTCTAAAATAGCCTATACTAATGTATTTCGAAATTACATGGGCTAGCTCAATAATAAGGTGACGCAAAGACCTAGAATAGCCTCTGGACGAAATTTATGAAGTGGCATCTTGTATATTTCGTCCGGCTTCATGCACTCATTATGGTGGCTTCAAAGTCCAAATCATCACTTGTAACTCCATTTGTCCCCATGCCATCTCCATGTTTGTTCTGATCCAATGTTCATCCTTCTCCAAGCTAGGCCCTTCATTTGTAAGCAAAACAAATGTATCCAATTTAGGCAGATCATATTCTCATGAACATTAGAATCATTACCAAGAAACCAAAAGTACTGTAATTTAGTTGGCGCGGCATGCTCTAGTAATTGGTCCAAGATGTATAAAAGCAGGGATCAGTAACAATTGTATTGATGTCCTCATCATCCTCCTTCTTGAAATGAAGTCGCCCTCGACGAAGTTCATCTTCCCACCCAAATATGGCTTCAAATCGCAATGTTAAAAGTGGACTAACCCCAAAATCTGTAGGCTCAAGTTTATATGCATTATCATTTACTTTCCAACACCTAAAGGGACCAGCAGCACGTGGTTAGCTTTGATTTATGCAAATCGTGAAATCTATCTCACGCAATGTAACCAAACAAGATTCCTGTGCAAACACAACATGTTTCTACCCTTATCTCCAGCAAGTTTATATTTAGCATTCATACGCCAATGTTTTCCTTAGTTAACTCATGCATTTTAAAATCAATTCAGCACGCTCTTAGCATCAAAATTAACCTTCTCCAAGATGGAAGAGGCAACAAATCAATAGGTGCACGAGGTAGAAACCATATACACAACTTCAAAAGGGCACATCTTAGTAGTAGAATGCAATGAACGATTATAAGCAAATTCAATATGAGGCAAGCATTCCTCCCACATTTTCTTATTATTCTCAGAACAGCCCTAAGCATAGTAGACAATGTTCTGACTACTTCGTTTGTCCATCGCTTTGGGGTGACAAGTAGTACTAAAAAGCGTTTAGTCCCCAACTTAGCCCATAAACATCTCCAAAAGTGGCTAAGAAATTTAGTATCACGATCTGAAACAATAGTATTTGGCAACCATGCAAGCTTAATAATTTCATGAAGAACAAATCAGCAACATTGACAAGATCATCGCTTATGACATGGTATAAAGTGTGCCATTTTAGAATCTATCCACGACAACAAATATGTATCCTCCCTTCTTTGTTCTAGGTAAACCTAAAACAAAGTCCATAGATATATCCCCAAGGAACACTAGGTACGTGCAAAGGCATATATAAACCATGAGGATTGAGTCGTGACTTAGCTTTTTGACATGTAGTGCGCGAAAGCAATAAAACGCCAACATCCTGGCCTCCTTTGGCCAAAAGAAATGTGTAGAAGCACGCCCTCCGCCTTCTTCACGCCAAAGTGTCCCATTAGTCCTCCTCCATGCCTCCTGAACAACAAAAGACTAACGAGCTAGCTGGAATGCATAGCTTGTTAGCACGGAACACAAATCCATCATTAACGACAAACTTGTTCCATGTTCTTCCTTCACAATTCTGATACATATTTAAAATCAGCATCATGCACATATTGATCTTTGATGGTCTCCAAACCAAATATTTTGAAGTCAAGTTGTGAAAGCATAGTATAGCGATCGAGACAATGCATCAAGAATAACATTTTCAATTCTCTTGTCTTTAATGACATAAGGGAAAGTCTCAATGAATTCAACCCATTTAGCATGTCTCAGGATTCAGTTTAGCTTGACTTTAATATGTTTCAAAGATTCATGATCGAATGTATAAATTCTTGGGCCATAAATAATGTTGCCATGTTTCTAAAGTCCCAACAAGAGCATATAATTCTTTATCATAAGTAGAGTAATCAGACTAGGCCCACTAATTTTTTCGTAAAAGTATGCAACAAGTTTGCTATCTTGTAATAACACACTCCTAATCCAATTCCACTAGCATCACATTCAAGCTCAAAAGTCTTATTAAAATCAGAAGTTGGAGTAAAGGAGCATGTGTGAACTTATCTTTCAATACCGTGAAGGCTTCTTCCCAATGTACCCCAAACAAAAGGCACATCCTTTTGTAAGCTCATTGAGAAAAGAATGGTGCTGAAATCTCTCACAAAACGCCTATAGAAACCAGCGAGGCCAAGAAATCCTCACTTGTGTGACCGCTAATAAGCGGCCAACTCTCAATAGCTTAATTTCATGGAGAAACAACATAGCCAAGAAAAGATACTATCGGTGCAAAAGGTGCACTTCCTAAGGTTACCAAACAAACGCATCACAGAGCATTAAAAACAGCACGAATGTTCCAAATGTTCTTCCAAAGATTTGCTATAAATCAGATATCATCAAATAGACTACCACAAATCGTCCAATGAAAGCACGTGAAACTTGCTCATTAATCTCATGAAAGTACTAGGTGCATTAGTTAACCCAAAAGGCATGACTAACCACTCATATAATCCAAACTTAGTTTTAAATGCTGTTTTCCATTCATCTCCCAATTTCATACAAATTTGATGGTATCCACTACGCAAATCAACTTTGGAGAATATTGTAGAGCCACTCAATTCATCAAGCATATCATCTAGCCTAGAATAGGTGACGATACAACGATAGTAATATTATTAATGCCTCTACAATCAACACACATACGTGATGTACCATCCTTTCGGCACTAGAATAATAGGAACAAGACAAGGACTAAGGATTCAGATATAACCTTTTGTGAGCAAAAGCCCCCGTATTTTGACGATAATCTCCTTCGCCTCCTCCGATTGTACAAGATGGTGCATGGTTGGTAATGATGCACCGGAATTAAGTCAATTTGATGCTCAATCAATAGGTGGTAATCTTGGCACGCCTTGTGGAAAGACGCCACGAACTCCCGCAAAATGTTAGTGATGTTAGGGGCAAAGAGGAAGGCACGCCCTCGAATGAAAATAATGCCTCTTGCACAAAAGCATAGCAAACAGATTTGCTAAAATCTAGCTCATCAATATCAGATGGTGGCAAGTAAACATGCACTTTTCAATTTAATTTCAGAAGCAACAGATGGTTTATTAGGCTTCATGTCGTGCCAAATTCTTTTGCCACAATCTGATTTTCACCTTATTTTTCTCCTGTTTTGCTTTATTAGCTCTATTAATATCATCTTTCAAATGGAATCGAGTCATAGGAAGCAAAGTAATATTATCCCTATGAAGAAGAGTATACGATTGTTTTACCATGGTGTACGTAATTTTTATCAAATTGCCATGGTCTACCAAGTAATAAGGAATATTGCATAGGTACCACATCACAATCAACATAATCAGCATATGTAGAGATACTAAAATGCACAACAATAGGTGTTACCTTAACCTGCCGCTTGTTGTGAACCATTGATGTAGTAAGGATGTGGATGTGGTCTGTGGTGAGAGATAGCCCACCATCTCCATGCTAGCCAAGTTGTTGCAGCTCCCTCCATCTATGATGACGCCGAACGCTCCTTCAACTCCCTTTGTATGGAACAAATTATGCTCCGATTTTGCTCAACTTGGTAACCTCGCACACTCAAAACACGTTGAGCAACTAAACATTCATACTCACAAGATCTTCAAAGAGCCATGTATTGTGTCTCATGATCGAATCATCTCCACCTGTGTTCCTCATGTGTATAAGAGCCAAAGTCTCCTCATCATAGTCACTTGCGGACTCCATACCCACCATCCTCGCAGAGCATCATCACACGCTGAGATTTGCATTCTTCAAGAAATGTCCTCTCTCTTACAACGATTTACAAATAATATCACTTGTGTGCCCGCTGATGCCATGGAAGAAGAAGAGCTCTCAGGCAGTCTCTGGTGTGTGCTCTTGGCGATAGTGGTGGTTGTGCTTGCTTTCTTGTATCACTGTTGAGGTGGCACCGTAGGAGGTGATGGCAGTGGAAGTAGATGATGCATGTGGTGTCCATGATGAAGGTCGACCAGAAAAGTTAGCGCGCCAATGCCTCACGATCCTCAAGACTTCACGCTCAGCTTACAAGCAAGATGGAATAAACGAAAGATATTATTATAATCCTTATAGTCTAGAATGGTCTGAATCTCTATTTAATCCACCCGTAAAAACGCAAGCATAGCTTCATTCTCCTCAACAATACCACATCTAATCAAGCCGCTGTAATTCCCATAATATTCTTCTACAGAGTTTTTTTAGGTGTCCCGCCTTCGATGAGATGGTGGATTTTGCTTTGGTGGAAGTCGACTTTGACGATCCGACTTCTAGCGTCAGCGAGGACGCCGCGCATTAGCAATCGCTAAACCAACTCCGAGAGGTTATTGACCACGCCGAGCACGATCAACCCGACCACGAGGGTCTATTTCTGCGAGCAAACGAAGAACAAGCAAGAAACTGAGATTGCAATCTGGATATTGCGAATATAAGATGAAAGCTTTATTGATCAAGGTGGGGTTCTGTGGACGCTTTGTGCAGTCGTTGAACACAAACGGCACGCGAAGTTGCAGCTATGGCGAACTTTTGATCTAAACAAAACCCAAGTCTAAACGGTGCCCTAAGGGCTTTATATATGGAGGAAGAGGGGTGAATTTCGTGGCCCTTGGTGGAGGGGTCCAAACTAACCCTATCTCTTGTTCCCCACACATACGGACTCTAAAAATAGCCTATACTAATGTATTTCGAAATTACATGGGCCTGGCCCAATAATAAGGTGACGAAGCACCTAGAATAGCCTATGGACGAATATTATGAAGTGGCATCTTGTATATTTCGTCCAAGGCTTCATGCACTCCTTATGGTGGCTTCAAAGTCCTGAAATCATCACTTGTAACTCCGTTCTTGATCCCCTTAGCATGCCATCAACTCCATGTGTGTTCTTGCTCCAATGTTCATCCTTCTCCAAGCTAGGCCCTTCATTTGTAAGCAAAACAAATGTATCCAATTTAGGCAGCATCATATTCTCATGAACATTAGAATCATTACCAAGAAACGAAAGTACGGTAATTTAGTTGGCGCATGTGAGCTCTAGTAATTGGTCCAAGATGTATAGCAGCAGGGGCTGTGGGTGTAACAATGGTATTGATGTCCTCATCATCCTCCCTTCTTGAAATGAAGTCGTCCTCGACGGCAGCTCATCTTCCTCACCCAAATATGGCTTCAAATCTGCAATGTTAAAAGTGGACTAACCCCAAAATCTGCGTGCAGCTCAAGTTTATATGCATTATCATTTACTTTCTCCAACACTTTAAAGGGACCAGCAGCACGTGGCATTAGCTTTGATTTATGCAAATCAGAAATCTATCCTTACGCAAATGTAACCAAACAAGATCTCCAGGTGCAAACACAACATGTTTTCTACCCTTATCTCCAGCAAGTTTATATTTAGCATTCATACACTCAATGTTTTCCTTAGTTAACTCATGCATTTTTAAAATCAATTCAGCACGTTCTTTAGCATCAAAATTAACCTTCTCCGAAGATGGAAGAGGCAATAAATCAATAGGTGCACGAGGTAGGAAACCATACACAATTTTAAAAGGGCACATCTTAGTAGTAGAATGCAATGAACGATTGTAAGCAAATTCAATATGAGGCAAGCATTCTTCCCACATTTTCTTACTATTCTTCAAAACAGCCCTAAGCATAGTAGACAATGTTCTATTGACTACTTCAGTTTGTCCATCAGTTTGGGGGTGACAAGTAGTACTAAAAAGTAGTTTAGTCCCCAACTTAGCCCTTAAAGTTCTCCAAAAGTGGCTAAGAAATTTAGTATCACGATCTGAAACAATAGTATTTGGCACACCATGCAAGCGAATAATTTCACGAAAGAACAAATCAGCAACATTAACAAAGATCATCGCTTTTATGACATGGTATAAAGTGTGCCATTTTCGAGAATCTATCCACGACAACAAATATGCTATCCTCCCTTCTTTGTTCGAGGTAAACCTAAAACAAAGTCCATAGATATATCCTCCCAAGGAACACTAGGTACAGCAAAGGCATATATAAACCATGAGGATTGAGTCGTGACTTAGCTTTTTGACATGTAGTGCAATGAGCAACAAAACGCTCAACATCCCGCCTCATCTTTGGCCAAAAGAAATGTGTAGCTAGTATATCCTCCGTCTTCTTCACGCCAAAGTGTCCCATTAGTCCTCCTCCATGCGCCTCCGCAACAACAAAAGACTAACGGAGCTAGCTGGAATGCATAGCTTGTTAGAACGAACACAAATCCATCATTAATGACAAACTTGTTCCATGTTCTACCTTCTTTACAATTCTGCAATACATCTTTAAAATCAGCATCATGCACATATTGATCTTTGATGGTCTCCAAACCAAATATTTTGAAGTCAAGTTGTGAAAGCATAGTATAGCGACGAGACAATGCATCAGCAATAACATTTTCTTTACCCTTCTTGTGTTTAATGACATAAGGAAAGTCTCAATGAATTCAACCCATTTAGCATGTCTACGATTCAGTTTAGCTTGACTTTTAATATGTTTCAAAGATTCATGATCAGAATGTATAACAAATTCTTTGGGCCATAAATAATGTTGCCATGTTTCTAAAGTCGAACAAGAGCATATAATTCTTTATCATAAGTAGAATAATTCAGACTAGGCCCATTCAATTTTTAGAGAAAAGTATGCAACAGGTTTGCCATCTTGTAATAACACACCTCCTAATCCAATTCCACTAGCATCACATTCAAGCTCAAAAGTCTTATTAAAATCAGAAGTTGGAGTAAAGGGCATGTGTCAACTTAGCTTTCAATACCGTGAAGGCTTCTTCCCATGCGGTACCCCAAACAAAAGGCACATCCTTCTTTGTAAGCTCGTTGAGAGGTGCAGCAATGGTGCTGAAATCTCTCACAAAACGCCTATAGAAACCAGCGAGGCCAAGGAAACTCCTCACTTGTGTGACCGTTTTGGGCTGCGGCCAACTCTCAATAGCTTCAATCTTGGCTTTATCAACTTCAATTCCCTGTGGAGTAACAACATAGCCAAGAAAAGATACTCGGTCGGTGCAAAAGGTGCACTTCCCAAGGTTACCAAACAAACGTGCATCACGTAGAGCATTAAAAACAGCACGTAAATGTTCCAAATGTTCTTCCAAAGATTTGCTATAAATCAATATATCATCAAAATAAACTACCACAAATCGTCCAATGAAAGCACGTAAAACTTCGTTCATTAATCTCATGAAAGTACTAGGTGCATTAGTTAACCCAAAAGGCATGACTAACCACTCATATAATCCAAACTTAGTTTTAAATGCTGTTTTCCATTCATCTCCCAATTTCATACGAATTTGATGGTATCCACTACGTAAATCAACTTTGGAGAATATTGTAGAGCCACTCAATTCATCAAGCATATCATCTAGCCTAGGAATAGGGTGACGATAACGAATAGTAATATTATTGATGCCTCTACAATCAACACACATACGTGACGTACCATCCTTTTTCGGCACTAGAATAATAGGAACAACACAAGGACTAAGGGATTCGTATATAACCTTTGTCGAGCAGCTCCCTGTGACTTGACGCATAATCTCCTTCGTCTCCTCCGGATTGGTACGGTATGGTGCACGGTTGGGTAATGATGCACCGGAATTAAGTCAATTTGATGCTCAATCCCTCGAATAGGTGGTAATCCGGTGGCACGTCTTGTGGAAAGACGTCGGCGAACTCTGCAAAATGTTAGTGACAGCGAGGGGCAAAGAGGAAGGCACGTCCTCGAATGAAAATAATGCCTCTTTGCACACAAAAGCATAGCAAATAGATTTGCCAAAATCTAGCTCATCAATATCAGATTTGGTGGCAAGTAAACATGCACTTTTCAATTTAATTTCGAAACAACAGTAGATGGTTTATTATTAGGCTTCATGTGTTGCTCAAATTCTTTTGCCACAATCTGATTTTCACTCTTATTTTTCTCCTGTTTTGCTTTATTAGCTCTATTAATATCATCTTTCAAAATGGACTCAGGAGTCATAGGAAGCAAAGTAATATTTTATCCTTATGAACAAGAGTATCTGATTGTTTCTACCATGGTGTATGAATTTTTATCAAATTGCCATGGTCTACCAAGTAACAAGGAACATGCTTGCATAGGTACCACATCACAATCAACATAATCAGCATATGTAGAGATACTAAAATGCACACGAACAAAGACGTGTTACCTTCACCTTGCCGCTGTTGTTGAACCATTGGATGTAGTAAGGATGTGGATGTGGTCTTGTGGTGAGAGATAGCTTTCCACCATCTCCATGCTAGCCAAGTTGTTGCAGCTCCCTCCATCTATGATGACGCCTTGAATAGAACGTTCCTTCACAACTCCTTTGTATGGAACAAATTATGCCTCTGATTTTGCTCAGCTTGTGTAACCTGCACACTCAAAACACGTTGAGCAACTAAACATTCATACCTATCAAGATCTTCAGCAGCCATGTATTGTGTCTCATGATCAGAATCATCTCCACCGTGTTCCTCATGTGTAATAAGAGCCAAAGTCTCCTCATCATAGTCACTAGCGGACTCATACCCACCATCCTCGAGAGCAATCATCACACGCTGAGATTTGCATTCTCTCAAAATGTCCTCTTCCCTTACAACGACGACAAATAATATCACTTGTGTGCCCTGTTGACGCCATGGAAGAAGAGCTCTGTGCAGGCCCAGCAGTGTGCTCTTGGCGGATAGTGGTGGTTGTGCTGCTTTCTTGTATCACGGTTGGAGGTGGCACCTGAAGGAGGTGATGGTGCGGTGGAAGTAGATGATGCACGTGGTGTCCATGATGAAGGTCGACCTGCGAGAAAAGTTAGTGCGGCGCCAATGCTGCCGATCCAAGACTTCACGCTCAGCTTTACAAGCAAGATGGAATAAACGAGTGATATTATTATAATCCTTATAGTCTAGAATGGTCGAATCTCTATTTAATCCACCCGTAAAACGTGCAAGCATAGCTTCATTCTCCTCAACAATACCACATCTAATCAAGCCAGTTTGTAATTCCCGATAATATTCTTCTACAGAAATTTTTCCTTGTCTTAAACGCTGCAATTTTTGAAGTAATTCACGTTGATAATATGGTGGAACCCAACGAGCACGCATAGCAGTTTTCAAAGCAGCCCAAGTAGTGGAACAGGATATAATCTACAATGTTAGGACCACCAAACACATGCAAAGCTAGTGAAAGCACAAACAGCAGCAGGAACACGCCTCTCCTCGGGATATTGTAAACATGTAAATCGTTGTTCAGTTTCTAACTCCCAAGTAAGATATATATCAGGAACATATCTACCCTCAAATGGTGGAATATTCAATTTCAGTTTAGGGAGATGGTCATGATCTCGCACTGAGGGGAGCCCTAACATTGCCATTATTTGCATGTGGACGACCGGTGGTTGTGGTGCTGGTGGTTGGACGAGTTCGATGTTGATCAACCTCATCCTCGTAATCTTCCACATAATCATCCTCGCCGGTACAAAGCAGCAGCAGATGGTGAGCCAAAGAAGCACCAACAGCGATAGAGCAGGCACAGAATTTTGTCCCCGCTCAATAGGAACACGCTGAGCTTGTCCATACTGATTCGAAGGGGCGAAGTTGTTGTCGCTGCAGAGGTGCGATAGGTGCAGCCGGCGGTGGTTGTGGAAAACGCGAGCAATTCATCAAACTTGCTATCAAGCTTTGTTTCAAACGTCTTCTCAATGCCATCTATCTTCTCCATGGCCTCGTCAAATCTGTTTACCACATCTTGCACTGTCCAATCATCATTGCTGAAACTTATCATGTAGCTGTTTGTTTGTCAGTTCTCCCAATCAGTCTCATCGGCCTGTGTTCCTGCCATGGTTAGCAGCAATAGAAACACACAAGAATATGATCCTCAGACTACTAGGAAGTGGTGGTGGTGGTGTGGTGGGCAGTCACAAATCCGTGAAGCAAATCTCAAATTCTTACCAGTTCTTACCAAAGCAGCGGTGGTGATCGGCAACCGTTGTAGTCAAAACTCTCAAAGCTTGGCTATAGCGATTACGGGGAGAATCAAACGCACGACGTAGATGTATGTGGAGCTGGGAAGGCTTATAATATGGTAGCAAAAGGGTCACAATAATCAAATCGAGATGCAAAGTTGAATAAACGCCAACGACGCAGTCTTGTCTTTGGTCCTAGGCTAGACCGTGCTAGAGACGCGAGCCTAGAACACTAACAAAATCACGGCGCTGCACGTAAACAAAGGAAAAGCACACTCTGAATTTTTTTTTTGCTCTTTTTTTTGCGCTACTTTTTTTTTGCGCTGCTTTTTTTTTGCGAAAAATCACTATAATGGCGAGTGTCTCAAAACTCTTCCTGAGTCAAATCGACAGGATGGGCACGAAATTTTTCGACCAAAATTTTTTTTTTTTGCCGGACCCAAAAACTGAAACGGGTCAAAAAACTTTCTATAATGGCGATCGCTCAATACGCTTAGAAACACCTAAAATAGGATAGCCAGAAAATTTTTTATCCCGTGCGTTTTGGAAAATTTTGGGCCTAAGCGAGGGTGGTTTCGGACTTTTTTTTTTTGAAACCAACCTCTTCTACGGACGGCAAAAGATTGCTGGAATCCAAACCTACTCGGACAAGGAAACACGAATCGAATTTAGATGGATCCCAAAACAAATCGAATATGCAAGGAACTTCGGATTGGTGGTGGATATATGGTGGTGGTATATGGCAACGGTGGTGGTATATGGCAGCGGTGGTGGTATATGGATCTGATTGAGCGGTGGCGGATAAGCGGTGGTGGTAGATGGCGAGGCGATGATGATGGTGCGGCGGCGTGACAACTTATGACCGAACTCGAAACTCTAAAAGACTAGACTCTAAGACCAGCAACTAGACACGACGATGCAACCGCAAATTCAACAACGCAAATCTGAAAAGATTATGCAAAGGCTCAGATTGGTTCGGATATGATGACCTAACCTAAATTTTTTTTTTTGTGGCTTTTTCGTGGACCGTAGGTATGAAGAACAGACTCGATCTAAACTACGAAAAACTGTAAAATCTCACCGAGCAACCCGGAAATCTGATACCACTTGATAGAGGCAGAGGTGTCCCGTCTTCGATGAGATGGTGGATTTCGCTTTGGTGGAAGTCGACTTTGACGATCCGACCACGACGTCTGCGAGGACGCCGCGCCTTAGCAATCGCTAAACCAACTCCGAGAGGTTATTGACCACGCCGAACACGATCAACCCGACCACGAGGGTCTATTTCCTGCGAGCAAGCGAAGAACAAGCAAGAAACTGAGATTGCAATCTGGATATTGCGAATATAAGATGAAAGCTTTATTGATCAAGGTGGGGCTCTGTGGACGCCTTTGTGCAGTCGTTGAACACAAGCGAAATCGCGAAGTTGCAGCTATGGCGAACTTTTGATCTAAACAAAACCCAAGTCTAAGCGGTGCCCTAAGGGCTTTATATATGGAGGAAGAGGGGTGAATTTCGTGGCCCTTGGTGGAGGGGTCCGAAACTAACCCTATCTCTTGTTTCCCCACACATACGGACTCTAAAATAGCCTATACTAATGTATTTCGAAATTACATGGGCCTGGCCCAATAATGAGGTGACGAAGACACCTAGAATAGCCTATGGACGAATATTATGAAGTGGCATCTTGTATATTTCGTCCAAGGCTTCATGCACTCCTTATGGTGGCTTCAAAGTCCTGAAATCATCACTTGTAACTCCGTTCTTGATCCCCTTGCATGCCATCAACTCCATGTGTGTTCTTGCTCCAATGTTCATCCTTCTCCAAGCTAGGCCCTTCATTTGTAAGCAAAACAAATGTATCCATTTTAAGCAGCATCATATTCTCATGAACATTAGAATCATTACCAAGAAACGAAAGTACACGGTAATTTAGTTGGCGTCTTGTGAGCTCTAGTAATTGGTCCAGTATGTATAGCAGCAGGGGCTGTGGGTGTAACAATGGTATTGATGTCCTCATCAATCTCCATGCTTGTTCTTGCTCCAATGTTCATCCTTCTCCAAGCTAGGCCCTTCATTTGTAAGCAAAACAAATGTATCCAATTTAGGCAGCATCATATTCTCATGAACATTAGAATCATTACCAAGAAACGAAAGTACCTGGTAATTTAGTTGGCGTGCGCGAGCTCTAGTAATTGGTCCAGTATGTATAGCAGCAGGGGCTGTGGGTGTAACAATGGTATTGATGTCCTCATCACCCATGAATGCTTTGCATCTCATTCTAGATCATCTTAATAAGCTTCATGCGCTTTGTCACAACCAATCTTGCCCCACGGACTCATTCTTACATAATGGACACTTTGTGTGCGCTAACCATTGTATTTCCGAGTGTTGCTTGTGTTTGCTCTTTTTGCATGTCTATCACTCCGGCGACACCTTGGACTACGTGGATTGCACCATGTCTTCAACTTCGTCCAACTACAAGTCCGTCTACGACAACCGTTTCCATGGTAATGAGGATCACGATCCGAGGTCGGATCTTTCCCAAGGGGGGATATAATGCGGAGCATCCCACGTTCATCCCCATGTACACTCCGACTACTCTCCAAGCCCCAAGAGGACATATGACGAGACCTCGAACATACGCCATTGGACACAAGGTGAATTCACTCCTCTCCGAATCGTCACTTTCCGCATATGAGACACGGCTACTACCTCATGCATGGACCTTGCATACACTCAGGTACAACCAACATGACCATGGAGAATCCAAGGACCAAGGCCAAGCATGGAAGAGAAGACAGAAGAAAGGAGAAGAAGAAGACGAAGCGGCTGCTAGAATCAGGCCGGACGTCCGGGCCGCCGTCCGGATCATCCGGGCCCAGCCGGATCATCCGGACCCTACCCCGGATCATCCGGTAAAGACGCCAAGACAATAAAGCCCCCGGACGAAGCGGATCATCACGGACGAGTCGCCGGATCATCCGGACCCCGACACCGGATCATCCGGGCCACCATCCGGATCATCCGGACCCGCTTTGTCTTGTAGCGACTTGGGCGAGGCCGTGTACCTCGCCCTCACTTACCCCTTCGTGGCTTAGCACTATAAATAGACCTCCTCCTCCCCACTTTGAGGGTTAGCGTTGATTTAGCTCCGATTAGAGATAGAGCTACGCTCATCTATCGGATCTCCTCCTCGTGAGAGACCGCGGCCTCTTCGGAGAAGATCATCTCGGATACAAGACCCTTTTACGGGAAGATCCCTCGTGGATTCAAGGCCTCCTCCGGAGATGAGCAGTTCCTTTGTATCCTTACCCTAGTTGACTATGTATCTTGTGGATCTCATGTGTGTATGTTGATCTAGCACTTGTGTGATCGATTCCTTATTGGTTGAGTGATTCTCTCTCGTTTTCCCCGTGTTTCCCTTTGTGCTTCCGCGTGTTCTTCGTGTTTCCTCCGTAGGATCCCCTCCAAACGTGAAAGATCGACGAATTAGGGTTCCACCCTACATCAAAAGAGGTGGCTCTTGGTGACGTATGATGACATGTCGTCGTCTTGCTCGATGAAGAGTGGATTTGTAGAAGAACTTGGCCTATCCATCATTTCAAGCAAAATTGTGAGTTGTGGAAGGAGAAGAACGAATACCAATGTACCTTTGACCGAGGTTGAAGATGAATCAAGTTCACCCAAATCGGACAATGAAATAGCACTATTGGTAGCGATCCTTGTCGATTCTCACACCTACATAAGTAAAAGCTTTTGGTGGAGCTTGGTTAGGATGGTGGCACAAAATTGATTGCAATCGTTAGCTTGACTCAAAAATGTTGAAGAAGATTCGCAAATTCGCATATGCAACAAGTAGACCAAGCAAGTAGTGGTACACAGAAACACACTCGCAAATAGATAAATGGGATTGTGCAAACCAAAATTGAGCCAAAATGCGGAATCCACGAAAATGCTCGTGTTGCACAATACTAGAGAGACGCTAGCACGATTGCACAATAGGCGGATATGGAGCTTGTGCACGACCTACTAGGCAAAAATGCAACGATCTCTATCCCAAGTATGCTATATGTATGGTATTTCGGTGCAATGATCCAAGATGATCTTATATGACAATCTTAATGTTGTATGATGCTATGCTTGTTGCTTATAAGCTCTTTGCTTATCTTTCCTCTTTGCTTAAAAGCTTGAGTGGCTCTTTCTCTTTTGAGCTCTTTTCTTATGCTTGTTGCTTATAAGCTCTTTGCTTATCTTTCCTCTTTGCTTAAAAGCTTGAGTGGCTCTTTCTCTTTTGAGCTCTTTTCTTATGCAAACTTGACGAACTAAGATAGCAATTGTGTATGCGATGACAACTTTGTGACACACAAGTTGATTCCGAGATATGCACCTCGATGGTATATATGATATGGTGTATGCAACTAATGTGCACAAGTCACGTTGCCGGCAATACTCAATGGCTAGTCTCGATGGGTAAGCAACGCAAAAGATGGACTATGATGGTTATCAATGCAATTGCAAGGTATGACAAAGATGTCGTCGAAGTTACCGTCCGTAGCGAATATGAGTAGTCGACGAAGATGAGCGATTGTTGTCGAAGTCTCACCGCACCTAAATAGCCGAAACACAATAGGACACGGAAATCTCAACTCAAATTCTCGAACCCAAATTCGAATGGTAGTACGGAGGTTGTGTCGTGGGGTTTGGCAAGTGGAAGTGGTGGTGGTTGGGGTGGGAAGGAGTTATGTAACTGTTGGTGGTGGTGGTGGTGGAGGGGGGCTGCAAATCTGCAGTTTCGGCAGAGGAAGCCGGATGATCGGGCGAGGCGGATGATCTCAAGGTAGCGTCGGATGATCCGGGACTTGGTCGGATGATCCGGCAGGTCAACCACGACGGGAACTACTCGGGAAGAACACGAAAACGGGGAGAAATTTGACGAATTCGGGGATTTTGGGTGGATTTCGAGGGGGAGAAGGTGGGGAAAAGCAAGATCCACGAGTTACACACCGAATCCACGGATCAAAAACAACAAAACGTCATCAAAACCAACAAATCACAAAAAAATTTGGGGGGTATTTTTGTGGGGATTTTCGGATTTTAGGACGAAAACAACAAAATCAAGCTAGAAATCACGGGGTAGGGGCTCCAAAAACGTGACCAACGTGGCTCATGATACCATATGATGTAGGGTGGAACCCTAATTCGTCGATCTTTCACATTTGGAGGGGATCCTATGGGGGAAACACGAAGAACACGCGGAAGCACGAGGGGAAACACGGGGAAAATGAGAGAGAATCACTCAACCAACAAGGAATCGATCACACAAGTGCTAGATCAACATACACACATGAGATCCACAAGATACATAGTCAACAAAGGTAAGGATACAAAGGAACCGTTCATCTCCAAGAGGAGGCCTTGATGTTCTTCCCTAGATAGGGGTCTTGAATCCGCTGAGGGATCTTCTCCTAGACGGAGGTCCTGATCTTCGAGGAGAAGTAACCGAGTGGATGAGCAAAGGCTCTCACACAAATATGAGCTAATCCAATGCTAAGTCTCAAAGTGAGGAGATGGGGTCCTATATATAGAGTTTGGGGCGAAGGGGTACATGGGCTCAGCCCAACACGCGCACGCAAGCGCTGGCCGGATGATCCGGAAGAGGGTCCGGATGATCCGGGCTGGTCCGGATGATCCGGGTGGGGACCCGGATGGGCTGGAGGCTCGACTGGTGGCGGCGACGGGCCGGATGTCCGGCTGGCGGTCCGGACGTCCGGGCGGGGTCCGGATGATCCGGGCCGGGGTCCGGATGATCCGGCTTCGGGAGGGAGCTTCTGTTGCCTTCGGTGGAGTTAGCCGGATCGTCCGGACCTGGGTCCGGATCATCCGGGCTCTGTCCAGATCATCCGGGCCTCTGTCCGGATCGTCCGGCCTCTCTGGTCCTTGTTGCTTTCTCCTCTCCGTCTTCATGCATGTCTTCCGCTTCCGGTTCTCCATGCTTCCTAGCCTCTTCATTTTCGACTCCTTGGTACCTGAGTATACATAGAGTTTCCGTTTGAGGTAGTAACCATGTCTCATGTGAATCGAAGGAGAGTTGTGAGAGGAGTGATGTCACCTCGGTTTCAAGAGCTCTTCCACGTGCTCGAGTCATCGGTCCTTGTGGTGTTGTAGGTGTTGATGTAGAGTCCATGGGGATGATGGAAGGATGCTCCGCATCACTTATTCTCCTTGTTTTTGCCGGTTGGCATGCTGTAACTCATGCGCGTTAAAGCCAAGAACTAAACTGTAACTCATGCGCGTTAAAGCCAAGAACTAAAGGGTATTCCTGGCATCGGTCAATATATATGTGGAAGCGATATCTCCTCTCTGAGAGGACAAGAAATTTTGGGGCAATCAGGCAAAAGCATGCGAGAAAATGAAGTACTTTCAAGGACTGCCATAGATTGGACAGATGTTCACTAAAACGGTCATAATTTTGTCATTCGGAGTCCGTGTCGGACCCATAAGTACTCAAACAGCTCGCGGCAAGCACGCGAATCCAAAAAATACTCTCCGCTTCCTCTAGGAGGCCTGGAGTACCCTCAAATTCAGCCTTAAGCAGGACTTTTTGGCCCTGAAAGTCAAAGAACATCATTCGTCGCTGTTTTTCAGACAAGTTTCTGAACCCATTGGAACTTCCTTTTGAAGGAAATTCGAGGGTTTATGTTGCTTACAGACATTAGCCCCCTGGTAGGGACAAACGTACCTTTCTGCAGATGCTCCATGATCTGGGCAATCTCATTTGGCCGTAAATTGAAGAAAATCCTGCGGCTATATGCCTTATTCTCCTTTTTTTCGCCGGATGGCATGCTGTAACTCATGCGCGTGAAAGCCAAGAACAAAAGGGCATTCCTGGCATTAGTCAATATATACGTGGAAACGATATCTCCTCTATAGAGGACAAGATATTTTGGGACAATCAGGTAAAAAGCGCACGAGAACATGAAGTACTTTCAAGGACTGCCATAGAATGGACAGATGTTCACTAAAACGGTCATAATTTTGTCATTCAGAACCCGTGTCGGACCCATAAGTACTCAAACTGCTCGCGGCCAGCACGCGAATCCAAAAAATACTCCTCGTTTCAGCCAGGAGGCCCGGAATACCCTCAAATTCAGCCCTAAGCTGGAATTTTTGGCCCTGAAAGTCAAAGAACATCATTCGTCGCTGTTTTTCAGACAAGTTTCTGAACCAATTGACATTTCCTTTTGAAGGAAATTCGAGAGATTGTGTTGCTTATAGACACTAGCCCCCCTGGTAGGGACAAACGTACCATTCTGCAGATGCTCTATGATCCGGGCAATCTCATTTGGCCGTAAATTGAAGAAAATCCAAAGGCTATATGCCTTATTCTCATTGTTTTAGCGGATGGCATGTCAGTAACTCATGCGCGCGGAAAGCCAAGAAGAAAAGGGCATTCTGGCATCGGTCAATATATATGTGGAAACGATATCTCCTCTATAGAGGACAAGAAATTTTGGGGCAATCGGCAAAAGCGACGAGAAAATGAAGTACTTTCAAGGACTGCCATAGAATGGAGAGATGTTCAATAAAACGGTCATGATTTTGTCATTCGAGTCCGTGTCGGACCCATAAGTACTCAAACTGCTCATGCAAGCGTCACGAATCAAAAATACTCCCGCTTGCGCCGGGAGGCCCGAGTACCCACAAATTCAGCCTTAAGCAGGACTTTTGGTACGAAAGTCAAAGAACATCATTAAATCGCTGTTTTTTAGGACAAGTTTCGAACCCATTGGCACTTCCTCTTGAAGGAAATTGAGAGATTATGTTGATTATAGATATTAGCCCCCTGGTGGGGACAAACGTACCTTTCTCTGGATGCTCTATGTTACGGGCAATCTCATTTGGCGTAAATTGAAGAAAATCCAGCGGCTATATGCCTTATTCTCCTTGTTTTTGCCGGATGGCATGCTGTAACTCATGCGCGTGAAAGCCAAGAACAAAAGGGCATTCCTGGCATCAGTCAATATATATGTGGAAACGATATCTCCTCTATAGAGGACAAGAAAGTTTGGGACAATCAGGCAAAAAGCGCACGAGAACATGAAGTACTTTCAAGGAATGCCATAGAATGGACAAATGTTCACTAAAACGGTCATAATTTTTTCATTCGGAACCCGTGTCGGACCCATAAATACTCAAACTGCTCGCGGCGAGCACGCGAATCCAAAAAATACTCCCCGCTTCCACTAGGAGGCCCGGACTACCCTCAAATTCAGCCCTAAGCAGGACTTTTTGGCCCTGAAAGTCAAAAACATCATTCGTCGCTGTTTTTCAGACAAGTTTCTGAACTCATTGGCACTTCCTTTTGAAGGAAATTTGAGACATTATGTTTCTTAGAGACAGTAGCCCCCTGGTAGGACAAACGTACCATTATGAAGATGCTCTATGATCCGGGCAATCTCATTTGGCCGTAAATTGAAGAAAATCAAAAGGCTATATGCCTTATTCTCCTTGTTTTCGCCGGATGGCATGCTCTAACTCATGCGCGTGAAAGCCAAGAAGAAAAGGGCATTCCTGGCATCGGTCAATACATATGCGGAAACGATATCACCTCTATAGAGAAGAAGAAATTTTGGGGCAATCAGGCAAAAAGCGCACGAGAAAATGAAGTACTTTCAAGGACTGCCAAAGAATGGAGAGATGTTCACTAAAACGGTCATAATTTTGTCATTCGGAGTCTGTGTCGGACCCATAAGTACTCAAACTGCTCGCGGCGAGCGTGCAAATCCAAAAATACTCCCCGCTTGCGCCAGGAGGCCCGGAGTACCCACAAATTCAGCCTGAAGCAGGTCTTTTTGGCCCTGAAAGTCAAAGAACATCATTCGTCGCTCTTTTTCAGACAAGTTTTTGAACCCATTGGCACTTCCTTTTGAAGGAAATTTGAGAGATTATGTTGCTTATAGACATTAGCCCCCCTGGTAGGGACAAACGTACCTTTCTGCAGATGCTCTATGATCCGGGCAATCTCATTTGGCCGTAAATTATAGAAAATCCAGCCGCTATATGCCTTATTCTCCTTGTTTTTGCCGGATGGCATGCTGTAACTCATGCGTGTGAAAGCCGAGAACAAAAGGGCATTCCTGGCATCAGTCAATATATATGTGGAAACGATATCTCCTCTATAGAGGACAAGAAATTTTGGGACAATCAGGCAAAAAGCGCACGAGAACATGAAGTACTTTCAAGGACTGCCATAGAATGGACAGATGTTCACTAAAACGGTCATAATTTTGTCATTCGGAACCCGTGTCGGACCCATAAGTACTCAAACTGCTCGCGGCGAGCACGCGAATCCAAAAAATACTCCCCACTTCCACCAGGAGGCCCGGATTACCCTCCAATTCAGCCCTAAGCAGGACTTTTTGGCCCTGAAAGTCAAAAACATCATTCGTCGCTGTTTTTCAGACAAGTTTCTGAACCCATTGGCACTTCCTTTTGAAGGAAATTTGAGAGATTATTTTGCTTAGAGACAGTAGCCCCCCTGGTAGGGACAAGCGTACCATTCTACAGATGCTCTATGATCCAGGTAATCTCATTTGGCCGTAAATTGAAGAAAATCCAAAGGCTATATGCCTTATTCTCCTTGTTTTCGCCGGATGGCATGCTGTAACTCATGTGCGTGAAAGCCAAGAAGAATAGGGCATTCCTGGCATCGGTCAATATATATGTGGAAACGATATCTCTTCTATAGAGGACAAGAAATTTTGGGGCAATCAGGCAAAAAGCGCACGAGAAAATGATGTAATTTCAAGGACTGCCATAGAATGGAGAGATGTTCACTAAAACGGTCATAATTTTGTCATTCGGAGTCAGTGTCGGACCCATAAGTACTCAAACTGCTCGCGGCGAGCATGCGAATCCAAAAAATACTCCCCGCTTGCGCCAGGAGGCCCGGAGTACCCACAAATTCAGCCTGAAGCAGGACTTTTTGGCCCTGAAAGTCAAAGAACATCATTCGTCGCTCTTTTTCAGACAAGTTTCTGAACCCATTGGCACTTCCTTTTGAAGGAAATTCGAGAGATTATGTTTCTTATAGACATTAGCCCCCCTGGTAGTGACAAACGTACCTTTCTGCAGATGCTCTATGATCCGGGCAATCTCATTAGGCCGTAAATTAAAGAAAATCCAATGACTATATGCCTTATTCTCCTTGTTTTTGCGGATGGCATCTTTGTAACTCATGCGGCGTTAAAGCCAAGAACAAAAGGGTATTCTGGCATCGGTCAATATATATGTGGAAACGATATCTCCTCTATAGAGGACAAGAAATTTTGGGGCAATCAGGCAAGACGAGAAAATGAAGTACTTTCAAGGACTGCCATAGATTGGACAGATGTTCACTAAAACGGTCATAATTTTGTCATTCGGAGTCCGTGTCGGACCCATAAGTACTCAAACTGCTCGCGGCAAGCGCGCAAATCCAAAAAATACTCCCCGCTTCCGCTAGGACGCCTGGAGTACCCTTAAATTCAGCCTTAAGCAGGACTTTTTGGCCCTGAAAGTCAAAGAACATCATTCGTTACTGTTTTTCAGACAAGTTTCTGAACCCATTGGCACTTCCTTTTGAAGGAAATTTGAGAGATTATGTTGCTTATAGATATTAGCCCCCCTGGTAGGGACAAACGTACCTTTCTGCAGAAGCTCTATGATCTGGGCAATCTCATTTGGCCGTAAATTGAAGAAAATCCAGCGGCTATATGCCTTATCCTCCTTGTTTTCACCGGATGGCATCCTGTAACTCATGCGCGTGAAAGCCAAGAACAAAAGGGCATTCCTGGCATCGTTCAATATATATGTGGAAACGATATCTCCGCTATAGAGGACAAGAAATTTTGGGACAATCAGGCAAAAAGCGCACAAGAACATGAAGTACTTTCAAGGACTGCCATGGAATGGATAGATGTTCACTAAAACGTTCATAATTTTGTCATTTGGAGCCCGTGTCTGACCCATAATTACTCAAACTGTTCGCGGCGAGCGCGCGAATCCAAAAAAACTCCCCGCTTCCGCAAGGAGGCCCGGAATACCCTCAAATTCAGCCTTAAGCTGGACTTTTTGGCCCTGAAAGTCAAAGAACATCATTCGTCGCTGTTTTTCAGACAAGTTTCTGAACCCATTGGCACTTCCTTTTGAAGGAAATTTGAAAGATTATGTTGCTTAGAGACACTAGCCCCCCTGGTAGGGACAAACGTACCATTCTGCAGATGCTCTATGATCCGGGCAATTTCATTTGGCCGTAAATTGAAGAAAATCCAAAGGCTATATGCCTTATTCTCATTGTTTTCGCCGGATGGCATGCTGTAACTCATGCGCGTGAAAGCTAAGAAGAAAAGGGCATTCCTGGCATCGGTCAATATATATGTGGAAACGATATCTCCTCTATAGAGGACAAGAAATTTTGGGGCAATAAGGCAAAAAGCGCATGAGAAAATGAAGTACTTTCAAGGACTGCCATAGAATGGCGAGATGTTCACTAAAACAGTCATAATTTTTTCATTCGGAGTCTGTGTCGGACTCATAAGTACTCAAACTGTTCGCGGCGAGCGCGCGAATCCAAAAAAACTCCCCGCTTCCGCAAGGAGGCCCGGAGTACCCACAAATTCAGCCTTAAGCAGGTCTTTTTGGCCCTGAAAGTCAAAGAACATCATTCGTCGCTCTTTTTCAGACAAGTTTCTGAACCCATTGGCACTTCCTTTTGAAGGAAATTCGAGAGATTATGTTTCTTATAGACATTAGCCCCCATGGTAAGGACAAACGTACCTTTCTACAGATGCTCTATGATCCGGGCAATCTCATTTAGCCGTAAATTAAAGAAAATCCAGAGGCTATATGCCTTATTCTCCTTGTTTTCGCCGGATGGCATCCTGTAACTCATGCGCGTGAAAGCCAAGAACAAAAGGGCATTCCTGGCATCAGTCAATAAATATGTGGAAACGATATCTCCTCTATAGAGGACAAGAAATTTTGGGACAATCAGGTAAAAAGCGCACGAGAACATGATGAGGACATCAATACCATTGTTACACCCACAGCCCCTGCTGCTATACATACTGGACCAATTACTAGAGCTCACAAGACGCCAACTAAATTACTGTGTACTTTCGTTTCTTGGTAATGATTCTAATGTTCATGAGAATATGATGCTGCCTAAATTGGATACATTTGTTTTGCTTACAAATGAAGGGCCTAGCTTGGAGAAGGATTAACATTGGAGCAAGAACAAGCATGGAGATGATGGCATGCTTAAAGGGGACAAGAATGGAGTTACAAGTGATGATTTCAGGACTTTGAAGCCACCATAATGAGTGCATGAAGCCTTGGACGAAATATACAAGATGCCACTTCATAAATTTCGTCCAGAGGCTATTCTAGGTGCTGCGTCACCTTATTATTGGGCCAGGCCCATGTAATTTCGAAATACATTAGTATATGCTATTTTTAGAGTCCGTATGTGTGGGGAAACAAGAGATAGGGTTAGTTTCGGACCCCTCCACCAAGGGCCACGAAATTCTCCCCCTCTTCCTCCATATATACAGCCCTTAGGGCACCATTTAGACTTTGGGTTTTGTTTAGATCAAAAGTTCGCCATAGCTGCAACTTCGCGTACTTCGTTTGTGTTCAACGACCAGACAAAGGCGTCACACAACTCCACCTTGATCAATAAAGCTTTCATCTTATATTCGCAATATCCAGATTGCAATCTCAGTTTCTTGCTTGTTCTTCGTTTGCTCGCAGGGAATAGACCCTCGTGGTCAGGTTGATCGTGCTCCGGCGTGGTCAATAACCTCTCGGAGTTGGTTTAGCGATTGCTAAGCGCGACGTCCTCGCACTTCGTAGTCGGATCATCAAAGTCGACTTCCACCAAAGCGAAATCCACCATCTCATCGAAAGGACGGACACCTTTGCCTCTATCAAGTGGTATCAGATTTCCAGGTTGCTCGTTGAGATTTTACTGCTTTTAAGTAGTTTAGATCGAGTCTCATTCTTCATACCTACAGTCCATGAAAAAGCCAAAAAAATTAGGGTTAGGTCATCATATCCGAACCAATCTGAGCCTTTGCATAATCTTTTCGTATTTGCGTTGTTGAATTTGCGGTTGCATCGTCGTGTCTAGTTGCTGGTCTTAGAGTCTAGTCTTTTAGAGTTTGAGTTCGGTCATAAGTTGTCACGCCGCCGCCTTGCACTGCTATCATCGCCCGCCATCTACCACCACCGCTTATCCGCCACCGCTTGAATCCGTATCCATATACCACCACGCTGCCATATACCACCACCGCTGCCATATACCACCACCATATATCCACCACCAATCCGAGTTCCTTGCATATTAGGGTTGTTTTGGGATCCATCTAGTTTTCCGATTCGTGTTACCTTGTGCGAGTAGGTTTGATTCCAGCAATCTTTTGCCGTCCGTAGAAGAGGTTGGTTTCCAAAAAGAGTCCGAAACCACCCTCCGTTTAGGCCAAAATTTTCCAAAACGCACGGGACAAAAAAATTTCGGCTATCCTATTTTAGGTGTTTCTAAACATATTGAGACGATGCCGTTATAGAAAGTTTTTTGACCCGTTTCAGTTTTTGGGTCCAGCAATCGAAAAAATTTCGTGCCCATCCTATCAGTTTGACCTGGGAAGAGTTTTGAGACACTCGCCATTATAGTGATTTTTCAAAAAAAAACAAGCATAAAAAAAAAGCAGCGCAAAAAAAAGCGAAAAAAATTCAGAGTGTGCTCCTCCCTTGTTTACGTGCAGCGCCGTGATTTTGTTAGTGTTCTAGGCTCGCGTCTCTAGCACGGTCTAGCCTAGGACCAAAGACAAGATCGTCGTTGAGCGTTTATTCAACTTTGCATCTCTGAATTGATTATTCTTGACCTTTTTTGCTACCATATTATAAGCCTTCCCAGCTCCACATACATCTACGTCGTGCGTTTGATTCTCCCACAGTAATCGCTATAGCCAAGCTTTGAGAGTTTTGACTACAACGGTTGCCGATCACCGCCGCTGCTGGGTAAGAACTGGTAAGAATTTGAGATTTGCTTGACGGATTTGTGACTGCCCACCACACCACCACCACCACTTCCTAGTAGTCCAGGATCATATTCTTGTGTGTTTCTATTGCTGCTAACCATGGCAGGATCACAAGCCAGCGAGACTGATTGGGAGAACACGACGAACAAACAGCTACATGATACGTTTCAGCAAATGATGATTGGACAGGTGCAAGGCGTGCTAAACAGATTTGACGAGGCCATGGAGAAGATAGATGGCATTGAGAAGGCGCTTGAAACAAAGCTTGATAGCAAGTTTGATGAATTGCTCGCGCGTTTTCCACAACCACCGCCCGGCTGCACCTATCGCACCTCAAGAACGACAACAACTACGCCCCTTCCGAATCAGTATGGACGAGCTCAGCGTGTTCCTATTGAGCCAGGACAAAATTCTGGTGCCGCTGCTCTCGCTGTTGGTGCTTCTTTGGCTCTGCTATCTGCTGCTTTGGTGGTACCGAGGAGGATGATGAGTATGTGGACGATTATGAGGATGAGGTTGATCAACATCAGAACTACGTGCAACCACCAGCACCACAAGTCGGATCGTCATGCCTTTTGGGTTAACTAATGCACCTAGTACTTTCATGAGATTAATGAACGAAGTTTTACGTGCTTTCATTGGACGATTTGTGGTAGTCTATTTTGATGATATACTGATTTATAGCAAATCTTTGGAAGAACATTTGGAACATTTACGTGCTGTTTTTAATGCTCTACGTGATGCACGTTTGTTTGGTAACCTTGGGAAGTGCACCTTTTGCACCGACCGAGTATCTTTTCTTGGCTATGTTGTTACTCCACGGAATTGAAGTTGATAAAGCCAAGATTGAAGCTATTGAGAGTTGGCGCAGCCCAAAGCGGTCACACAAGTGAGGAGTTTCCTTGGCCTCGCTGGTTTCTATAGGCGTTTTGTGAGAGATTTCAGCACCATTGCTGCACCTCTCAACGAGCTTACAAAGAAGGATGTGCCTTTTGTTTGGGGTACCGACGGGAAGAAGCCTTCACGGTATTGAAAGCTAAGTTGACACATGCTCCTTTACTCCAACTTCTGATTTTAATAAGACTTTTGAGCTTGAATGTGATGCTAGTGGAATTGGATTAGGAGGTGTGTTATTACAAGATGGCAAACCTGTTGCATACTTTTACGAAAAATTGAGTGGGCCTAGTCTGAATTACTCTACTTATGATAAAGAATTATATGCTCTTGTTGGGACTTTAGAAACATGGCAACATTATTTATGGCCCAAAGAATTTGTTATACATTCGATCATGAATCTTTGAAACATATTAAAAGTCAAGCTAAACTGAATCGTAGACATGCTAAATGGGTTGAATTCATTGAGACTTTCCCTTATGTCATTAAACACAAGAAGGGTAAAGACAATGTTATTGTTGATGCATTGTCTCGTCGCTATACTATGCTTTCACAACTTGACTTCAAAATATTTGGTTTGGAGACCATCAAAGATCAATATGTACATGATGCTGATTTTAAAGATGTATTGCAGAATTGTAAAGAAGGAAGAACATGGAACAAGTTTGTCGTTAATGATGGATTTGTGTTCCGTGCTAACAAGCTATGCATTCCAGCTAGCTCCGTTCGTCTTTTGTTGTTGCAGGAGGCGCATGGAGGAGGACTAATGGGACACTTTGGCGTGAAGAAGGCGGAGGGCGTACTTGCTACACATTTCTTTTGGCCAAAGATGAGGCGGGATGTTGAGCGTTTTATTGCTCGCTGCACTACATGTCAAAAAGCTAAGTCACGACTCAATCCTCATGGTTTATATATGCCTTTGCACTGTACCTAGTGTTCCTTGGGAGGATATATCTATGGACTTTGTTTTAGGTTTACCTAGAACAAAGAAGGGAGGATAGCATATTTGTTGTCGTGGATAGATTCTCGAAAATGGCACACTTTATACCATGTCATAAAAGCGATGATGCGGTCAATGTTGCTGATTTGTTCTTTCATTGAAATTATTCGCTTGCATGGTGTGCCAAATACTATTGTTTCAGATCGTGATACTAAATTTCTTAGCCACTTTTGGAGATGTTTATGGGCTAAGTTGGGGACTAAACTGCTTTTAGTACTACTTGTCACCCCCAAACCGATGGACAAACTGAAGTAGTCAATAGAACATTGTCTACTATGCTTAGGGCTGTTCTAAAGAAAAATAAGAAAATGTGGGAGGAATGCTTGCCTCATATTGAATTTGCTTATAATCGTTCATTGCATTCTACTACTAAGATGTGCCCTTTTGAAGTTGTGTATGGTTTCCTACCTCGTGCACCTATTGATTTGTTGCCTCTTCCATCTTGGAGAAGGTTAATTTTGATGCTAAAGAACGTGCTGAATTGATTTTAAAAATGCATGAGTTAACTAAGGAAAACATTGAGCGTATGAATGCTAAATATAAACTTCTTTGGAGATAAGGGTAGAAAACATGTTGTGTTTGCACTGGAGATCTTGTTTGGTTACATTTGCGTGAGGATAGATTTCTGATTTGCATGCAAATCAAAGCTAATGCCACGTCTTCTGCTGGTCCCTTAAAGGTGTTGGAGAAAGTAAATGATAATGCATATAAACTTGAGCTGCCTGCAGATTTTGGGGTTAGTCCACTTTTAACATTGCAGATTTGAAGCCATACTTGGGTGAGGAAGATGAACTTCCGTCGAGGGCGACTTCATTTCAAGAAGGGAGGATGATGAGGACATCAATACCATTGTTACACCCACAGCCCTGCTTGCTATACATCTTGGACCAATTACTAGAACTCACAAGACGCCAACTAAATTACCGGTACTTTCGTTTCTTGGTAATGATTCTAATGTTCATGAGAATATGATGCTTGCCTAAATTGGATACATTTGTTTTGCTTACAAATGAAGGGCCTAGCTTGGAGAAGGATGAACATTGGAGCAAGAACAAGCATGGAGATGATGGCATGCTAAGGGGACAAGAATGGAGTTACAAGTGATGATTTCAGGACTTTGAAGCCACCATAATGAGTGCATGAAGCCTTGGACGAAATATACAAGATGCCACTTCATAAATTTCGTCCAGAGGCTATTCTAGGTGCTCGTCACCTTATTATTGGGCTAGGCCCATGTAATTTCGAAATACATTAGTATAGGCTATTTTTAGAGTCCGTATGTGTGGGAAACAAGAGATAGGGTTAGTTTGGACCCCTCCACCAAGGGCCACGAAATTCTCCCCTCTTCCTCCATATATACAGCCCTTAGGGCACCGTTTAGACTTTGGGTTTTGTTTAGATCAAAAGTTCGCCATAGCTGCAACTTCGCTGCATTTCGTTTGTGTTCAACGACCGGACAAAGCGCCACAGAACCCCACCTTGATCAATAAAGCTTTCATCTTATATTCGCAATATCCAGATTGCAATCTCAGTTTCTTGCTTGTTCTTCATTTGCTCGCAGGGAATAGACCCTCGTGGTCAGGTTGATCGTGCTCCGGCGTGGTCAATAACCTCTCGGAGTTGGTTTAGCGATTGCTAAGGCGCGACGTCCTCGCACGCTCGTAGTCAAATCGTCAAAGTCGACTTCCACCAAAGCAAAATCCACCATCTCATCGAAAGACGGGACACCTTTGCCTCTATCAGAACATGAAGTAATTTCAAGGACTGCCATAGAATGGACAGATGTTCAATAAAACGGTCATAATTTTGTCATTCAGAACCCGTGTCGGACCCATAAGTACTCAAACTGCTCGCGGCGAGCACGCGAATCCAAAAAATACTCCTCGTTTCAGCCAGGTGGCCCGGAATACCCTCAAATTCAGCCCTAAGCAGGACTTTTTGGCCCTGAAAGTCAACGAACATCATTCGTCGCTGTTTTTCAGACAAGTTTCTGAACCCATTGGCATTTCCTTTTGAAGGAAATTCGAGAGATTGTGTTGCTTATAGACACTAGCCCCCCTGGTAGGGACAAACGTACCATTCTGCAGATGCTCTATGATCCGGGCAATCTCATTTGGCCGTAAATTGAAGAAAATCCAAAGGCTATATGCCTTATTCACATTGTTTTCGCCGGATGGCATGCTGTAACTCATGCGCGTGAAAGCCAAGAAGAAAAGGGCATTCCTGGCATCGGTCAATATATATGTGGAAACGATATCTCCTCTATAGAGGACAAGAAATTTTGGGGCAATCGGGCAAAAAGCATGCGAGAAAATGAAGTACTTTCAAGGACTGCCATAGAATGGAGAGATGTTCAATAAAGCGGTCATGATTTTGTCATTGGAGTCGTGTCGGACCCATAAGTACTCAAACTGCTTTCATGGCGGCGTGCAAATCAAAAATACTCCCGCTTGCGCCAGAGGCCGGAGTACCCACAAATTCAGCTGAAGCGAGGTCTTTTTGGCCTGAAAGTCAAAGAACATCATTAAATCGCTCTTTTTTGAGACAAGTTTACGAACCCATTGGCACTTCCTTTTGAAGGAAATTTGAGAGATTATGTTGCTTATAGACATTAGCCCCCTGGTAGGGACAAAGCGTACCTTCTGCAGATGCTCTATGATCAAGGCAATCTCATTTGGCCGTAAATTATAGAAAATCCAGCGGCTATATGCCTTATTCTCCTTGTTTTTGCGGATGGCATCTTTGTAACTCATGCGTGTGAAAGCCAAGAACAAAAGGGCATTCTGGCATCGGTCAATATATATGTGGAAACGATATCTCCTCTATAGAGGACAAGAAATTTTGGGACAATCAGCAAAAAAGCGCACGAGAACATGAAGTACTTTCAAGGACGCCATAGAATGGACAGATGTTCACTAAAATGGTCATAATTTTGTCATTGGAACCGTGTCGGACCCATAAGTACTCAAATTGCTTTCATGGCGACACATGAATCAAAAATACTCCCGCTTCCACCAGAGGCCGGATTACCCTCAAATTCAGCCCTAAGCAGGACTTTTTGGCCCGAAAGTCAAAAACATCATTAAATCATTGTTTTTCAGACAAGTTTCTGAACCCATTGGCACTTCCTTTTGAAGGAAATTTGAGAGATTATTTTGCTTAGAGACAGTAGCCCCCCTGGTAGGGACAAACGTACCATTCTACAGATGCTCTATGATCCAGGTAATCTCATTTGGCCGTAAATTGAAGAAAATCCAAAGGCTATATGCCTTATTCTCCTTGTTTTCGCCGGATGGCATGCTGTAACTCATGCGCGTGAAAGCCAAGAAGAATAGGGCATTCCTGGCATCGGTCAATATATATGTGGAAACGATATCTCTTCTATAGAGGACAAGAAATTTTGGGGCAATCGGGCAAAAGCGCACGAGAAAATGAAGTAATTTCAAGGCGCCATAGAATGGAGATGTTCACTAAAGCGGTCATAATTTTGTCATTGGTCGATGTCGGACCCATAAGTACTCAAACTGCTTTCATGGCGAGCGCGCGAATCAAAAATACTCCCGCTTGCGCCGGGAGGCCGGAGTACCCTCAAATTCAGCCTTAGCAGGACTTTTGGCCCCGAAAGTCAAAGAACATCATTAAATCGCTGTTTTTTCGGACAAGTTTCGAACCCATTGGCACTTCCTTTTGAAGGAAATTGAGAGATTATGTTTCTTATAGACATTAGCCCCCTGGTAGGGACAAGCGTACCTTCTGCAGATGCTCTATGATCCGGGCAATCTCATTTGGCCGTAAATTAAAGAAAATCCAGTGACTATATGCCTTATTCTCCTTGTTTTTGCCGGATGGCATGCTGTAACTCATGCGCGTTAAAGCCAAGAACAAAAGGGTATTCCTGGCATCGGTCAATATATATGTGGAAACGATATCTCCTCTATAGAGGACAAGAAATTTTGGGGCAATCAGGCAAGACGAGAAAATGAAGTACTTTCAAGGACTGCCATAGATTGGACAGATGTTCACTAAAACGGTCATAATTTTGTCATTCGGAGTCCGTGTCGGACCCATAAGTACTCAAACTGCTGCTCATGCAAGCGCGTGAATCAAAAATACTCCCCACTTCCGCTAGGGCGCTCGAGTACCCTTAAATTCAGCCTTAAGCAGGACTTTTTGGCCCTGAAAGTCAAAGAACATCATTCGTCTGCTGTTTTCGAGACAAGTTTCGAACCCATTGGCATTTCCTTTTGAAGGAAATTCGAGAGATTATGTTGCTTATAGATATTAGCCCCTGGTAGGGACAAGCGTACCTTCTGCGGATGCTCTATGATCAGGGCAATCTCATTTGGCCGTAAATTGAAGAAAATCCAGTGGCTATATGCCTTATCCTCCTTGTTTTCACGGATGGCATCTGTAACTCATGCGCGTGAAAGCCAAGAACAAAAGGGCATTCCTGGCATCGGTCAATATATATGTGGAAACGATATCTCCTCTATAGAGGACAAGAAATTTTGGGACAATCGGCAAAAAGCGCACAAGAACATGAAGTACTTTCAAGGACTGCCATGGAATGGATAGATGTTCACTAAAAGCGTTCATAATTTTGTCATTTGGAGTCCGTGTCGACCCATAATTACTCAAACTGCTTTCATGGCGGTATGAATCAAAAAAACTCCCGCTTCGCAAGGAGGCCGGAATACCCTCAAATTCAGCCTTAAGCTGGACTTTTGGCCCTGAAAGTCAAAGAACATCATTAAATCGCTGTTTTTTAGACAAGTTTCTGAACCCATTGGCACTTCCTTTTGAAGGAAATTCGAAAAATTATGTTGCTTAGAGACACTAGCCCCCCTGGTAGGGACAAACATACCATTCTGCAGATGCTCTATGATCCGGGCAATTTCATTTGGCCGTAAATTGAAGAAAATCCAAAGGCTATATGCCTTATTCTCATTGTTTTAGCGGATGGCATCTTTGTAACTCATGCGTGAAAGCTAAGAAGAAAAGGGCATTCTGGCATCGGTCAATATATATGTGGAAACGATATCTCCTCTATAGAGGACAAGAAATTTTAGGGCAATCGGCAAAAAGCATGCGAGAAAATGAAGTACTTTCAAGGACTGCCATAGAATGGCGAGATGTTCACTAAAACAGTCATAATTTTGTCATTCAGAGTCCGTGTCGGACTCATAAGTACTCAAACTGCTTGCGGCGAGCGCGCGAATCCAAAAAATACTCACCGCTTGCGCCAGGAGGCCCGGAGTACCCACAAATTCAGCCTTAAGCAGGTCTTTTTGGCCCTGAAAGTCAAAGAACATCATTCGTCGCTGTTTTTCAGACAAGTTTCTGAACCCATTGGCACTTCCTTTTGAAGGAAATTTGAGAGATTATGTTGCTTATAGACATTAGCCCCCATGGTAGGGACAAACGTACCTTTCTGCAGATGCTCTATGATCCGGGCAATCTCATTTGGCCGTAAATTAAAGAAAATCCAGAGGCTATATGCCTTATTCTCCTTGTTTTCGCCGGATGGCATCCTGTAACTCATGCGCATGAAAGCCAAGAACAAAAGGGCATTCCTGGCATCGGTCAATATATATGTGGAAACGATATCTCCGCTATAGAGGACAAGAAATTTTGGGACAATCAGGCAAAAAGCGCACAAGAACATGAAGTACTTTCAAGGACTGCCATGGAATGGATAGATGTTCACTAAAACGTTCATAATTTTGTCATTTGGAGCCCGTGTCTGACCCATAATTACTCAAACTGCTCGCGGCGAGCGCGCGAATCCAAAAAAACTCCCCGCTTCCGCAACGAAATACCCTCAAATTCAGCCTTAAGCTGGACTTTTTGGCCCTGAAAGTCAAAGAACATCATTCGTCGATGTTTTTCAGACAAGTTTCTGAACCCATTGGCACTTCCTTTTGAAGGAAATTCGAAAGATTATGTTGCTTAGAGACACTAGCCCCCCTGGTAGGGACAAAAGCGTACCATTCTGCGGATGCTCTATGATCGAGGCAATTCTCATTTGGCGTAAATTGAAGAAAATCCAAAGGCTATATGCCTTATTCTCATTGTTTCGCACGGATGGCATCTTTGTAACTCATTCGCGTGAAAGCTAAGAAGAAAAGGGCATTCTGGCATCGGTCAATATATATGTGGAAGCGATATCTCCTCTATAGAGGACAAGAAATTTTGGGGCAATCAGCAAAAGCGCGAGAAAATGAAGTACTTTCAAGGGCGCCATAGAATGGCGAGATGTTCACTAAAGCGGTCATAATTTTGTCATTGAGTCCGTGTCGGACCCATAAGTACTCAAACTGCTCAAGCATGGCGTAGCTTGAATCAAAAAATACTCCCGCTTGCGCCGGGAGGCCGGAGTACCCTCAAATTCAGCCTTAAGCGGGACTTTTGGCCCCGAAAGTCAAAGAACATCATTAAATCACTGTTTTTTTGAGACAAGTTTCGAACCCATTGGCACTTCCTTTTGAAGGAAATTTGAGAGATTATGTTGCTTATAGACATTAGCCCCATGGTAGGGACAAAGCGTACCTTCTTGCTAGATGCTCTATGATCCGCAATCTCTGGGTTTTGGCGGATGGCATCTTTGTAACTCATGCGCGTTAAAGTCAAGAACAAGAGGGTATTCCTGCATCGGTCAATATATATGTGGAAATGATATCTCCTCTATAGAGGACAAGAAATTTTGCTGCAATCAGGCAAAAAGCGCACGAGAAAATGAAGTACTTTCAAGGACTGCCATAGAATGGACAGATGTTCACTAAAACGGTCATAATTTTGTCATTCGGAGTCCGTGTCGGACCCATAAGTACTCAAACTGCTTTGCGGCGGCCGTGAATCAAAAAATACTCCCGCTTCCACTAGGAGGCCGGACTACCCTCAAATTCAGCCTTAAGCAGGACTTTTGGCCTACGAAAGTCAAAGAACATCATTCGTTGCTGTTTTTCAGACAAGTTTCTGAAGCCATTGGCACTTCCTTTTGAACGAAATTCGAGAGATTATGTTGCTTATAGACATTAGCCCCCTGGTAGGTACAAACGTACCTTTCTGCTGATGCTCTATGATCTGGGCAATCTCATTTGGCCGTAAATTAAAGAAAATCCAGCGGCTATATGCCTTATTCTCCTTGTTTTCGTCGGATGGCATGCTGTAACTCATGCGGCGTGAAAGCCAAGAACAAAAGGACATTCTGGCATCGGTCAATATATATGTGGAAGCGATATCTCCTCTATAGAGGACAAGAAATTTTAGGACAATCGAGGCAAAAGCGCACAAGAAAAGAAGTACTTTCAAGGACGCCATAGAATGGACAGATGTTCACTAAAGCGGTCATAATTTTGTCATTGGAACCGTGTCGGACCCATAAGTACTCAAACTGCTCATGGCGCAAGCACCTTGAATCAAAAATACTCCCGCTTCCACCAGAGGCCGGAATACCCTCAAATTCAGCCTTAAGCAGGACATTTTACGAAAGTCAAAAACATCATTAAATCGCTGTTTTTGGACAAGTTTACGAACCCATTGGCACGTCCTTTTGAAGGAAATTCGAGAGATTATGTTGCTTAGAGACACTAGCCCCCCTGGTAGGGACAAACGTACCATTCTGCAGATGCTCTATGATCCGGGCAATCTCATTTGGCCGTAAATTGAAGAAAATCCAAAGGCTATATGCCTTATTCTCCTTGTTTTCGCCGGATGGCATGCTGTAACTCATGCGCGTGAAAGCCAAGAAGAAAAGGGCATTCCTGGCATCGGTCAATATATATGTGGAAACGATATATCCTCTATAGAGGACAAGAAATTTTGGGGCAATCGGGCAAAAGCGCGCGAGAAAATGAAGTACTTTCAAGGGCGCCATAGAATGGAGAGATGTTCACTAAAGCGGTCATAATTTTGTCATTGAGTCCGTGTCGGACCCATAGGTACTCAAACTGCTTTCATGGCGGCGTGCGAATCAAAAATACTCCCGCTTGCGCCGGGAGGCCGGAGTACCCTCAAATTCAGCTTAAGCAGGACTTTTGGCCCCGAAAGTCAAAGAACATCATTAAATCGCTGTTTTTGAGACAAGTTTCGAACCCATTGGCACTTCCTTTTGAAGGAAATTCGAGAGATTATGTTGCTTATAGACATTAGCCCCCTAGTAGTGACAAAACGTACCTTTCTGCAGATGCTCTATGATCCGGGCAATCTCATTTGGCCGTAAATTAAAGAAAATCCAGCGGCTATATACCTTATTCTCCTTGTTTTTCCGGATGGCATGCTGTAACTCATGCGCGTGAAAGCTAAGAAGAAAATGGCATTCCTGGCATCGGTCAATATATATGTGGAAACGATATCTCCTCTATAGAGGACAAGAAATTTTGGGGCAATCAGGCAAAAAGCGCACGAGAAAATGAAGTACTTTCAAGGACTGCCATAGAATGGCGAGATGTTCACTAAAACAGTCATAATTTTGTCATTCGGAGTCCGTGTTGGAGTCATAAGTACTCAAACTGCTCATGCGGCCTTGTGAATCAAAAATACTCACCGCTTGCGCCGGGGAGGCCGGAGTACCCTCAAATTCAGCCTTAAGCAGGACTTTTTGGCCCTGAAAGTCAAAGAACATCATTCGTTGCTGTTTTTTAGACAAGTTTCTGAACCCATTGGCACTTCCTTTTGAAGGAAATTTGAGAGATTATGTTGCTTATAGACATTAGCCCCTGGTAGGGACAAAACGTACCTTTCTGCGAGATGCTCTATGATCCGGGCAATCTCATTTGGCCGTAAATTGAAGAAAATCCAGAGGCTATATGCCTTATTCTCCTTGTTTTCGCCGGATGCCATCCTGTAACTCATGCGTGAAAGCCAAGAACAAAAGGACATTCTGGCATCGGTCAATATATATGTGGAAACGATATCTCCTCTATAGAGGACAAGAAATTTTGGGACAATCGGGCAAAAAGCGCACAAGAAAATGAAGTACTTTCAAGGACGCCATAGAATGGACAGATGTTCACTAAAGCGGTCATAATTTTGTCATTTGAGTCCGTGTCGGACCCATAAGTACTCAAACTGCTTTCATGGCGAGCACGCGAATCAAAAAATACTCCCGCTTCCACGGGAGGCCGGAATACCCTCAAATTCAGCCTTAAGCGGGACTTTTGGCCACGAAAGTCAAAGAACATCATTAAATCGCTGTTTTTCAGACAAGTTTACGAACCCATTGGCACTTCCTTTTGAAGGAAATTGAGAGATTATGTTGCTTATAGACATTAGCCCCCTGGTAGGGACAAAGCGTACCTTCTGCGGATGCTCTATGATCAAGGCAATCTCATTTGGCCGTAAATTGAAGAAAATCCAAAGGCTATATGCCTTATTCTCCTTGTTTTAGCGGATGGCATCTTTGTAACTCATGCGTGAAAGCCAAGAACAAAAGGGCATTCTGGCATCGGTCAATATATATGTGGAAGCGATATCTCCTCTATAGAGGACAAGAAATTTTAGGGCAATCGGCAAAAAGCGCGAGAAAATGAAGTACTTTCAAGGACCGCCATAGAATGGAGAGATGTTCACTAAAGCGGTCATAATTTTGTCATTGGTCCGTGTCGGACCCATAAGTACTCAAACTGCTTTCATGGCGGCGTAGCGAATCAAAAATACTCCCGCTTGCGCGGGAGGCCAGATACCCTCAAATTCAGCCTTAAGCAGGACTTTTTGGCCTGAAAGTCAAAGAACATCATTTCGTCGCTGTTTTTTAGACAAGTTTACGAACCCATTGGCACTTCCTTTTGAAGGAAATTGAGAGATTATGTTGCTTATAGACATTAGCCCCCTGGTAGGGACAAAGCGTACCTTTCTGCAGATGCTCTATGATCGGGCAATCTCATTTGGCCGTAAATTGAAGAAAATCAATGACTATATGCCTTATTCTCCTTGTTTTTCCGGATGGCATCTTTGTAACTCATGCGCGTGAAAGCCAAGAACAAAAGGCATTCTGGCATCGGTCAATATATATGTGGAAACGATATCTCCTCTATAGAGGACAAGAAATTTTGGGGCAATCGGGCAAAAGCGCGCGAGAAAATGAAGTACTTTCAAGGGCGCCATAGAATGGACGAGATGTTCACTAAAGCGGTCATAATTTTGTCATTGAGTCCGTGTCGGACCCATAAGTACTCAAACTGCTTTCATGGCGGCTTGCAGCGAATCAAAAATACTCCCGCTTGCGCCGGGAGGCCGGAGTACCCTCAAATTCAGCCTTAAGCAGGACTTTTTGCCACGAAAGTCAAAGAACATCATTCGTTCGCTGTTTTTGAGACAAGTTTCGAACCCATTGGCACTTCCTTTTGAAGGAAATTTGAGAGATTATGTTGCTTATAGACATTAGCCCCCTGGTAGGGACAAAGCGTACCTTTCTGCAGATGCTCTATGATCGGCAATCTCATTTGGCCGTAAATTGAAGAAAATCCAGAGGCTATATGCCTTATTCTCCTTGTTTTTCGCGGATGGCATCTGTAACTCATGCGCGTGAAAGCCAAGAACAAAAGGGCATTCTGGCATCGGTCAATATATATGTGGAAGCGATATCTCCTCTATAGAGGACAAGAAATTTTGGGACAATCAGCAAAAAGCGCACAAGAAAATGAAGTACTTTCAAGGACTGCCATAGAATGGATAGATGTTCACTAAAGCGGTCATAATTTTGTCATTGGAGTCCGTGTCGGACCCATAAGTACTCAAACTGCTTTCATGGCGAAACTGCGCATGAATCAAAAAACTCCCGCTTCCGCAAGGAAATACCCTCAAATTCAGCCTTAAGCAGGACTTTTGTACGAAAGTCAAAGAACATCATTAAATCGTTGTTTTTCGGACAAGTTTCGAACCCATTGGCACTTCCTTTTGAAGGAAATTCGAGAGATTATGTTGCTTATAGACATTAGCCCCCCTGGTAGGGACAAACATACCTTTCTGCAGATGCTCTATGATCCGGGCAATCTCATTTGCCCGTAATTTGAAGAAAATCCAAAGGCTATATGCCTTATTCTCCTTGTTTTCACCGGATGGCATGCTGTAACTCACGCGCGTGAAAGCCAAGAACAAAAGGGCATTCCTGGCATCGGTCAATATATATGTGGAAGCGATATCTCCTCTATAGAGGACAAGAAATTTTAGGGCAATCGGCAAAAAGCGCGCGAGAAAATGAAGTACTTTCAAGGACGCCATAGAATGGAGAGATGTTCACTAAAGCGGTCATAATTTTGTCATTGGTCCGTGTCGGACCCATAAGTACTCAAACTGCTCATGGCAAGCTGTGAATCAAAAAATACTCCCGCTTCGCTAGAGGCCGGAGTACCCTCAAATTCAGCCTTAAGCAGGACTTTTGGCCCTGAAAGTCAAAGAACATCATTAAATCGCTGTTTTTTAGACAAGTTTGAACCCATTGGCACTTCCTTTTGAAGGAAATTCAAGAGATTATGTTGCTTATAGACATTAGCCCCCCTGGTAGGGACAAAACGTACCTTTCTGGAGATGCTCTATGATCCGGGCAATCTCATTTGGCCGTAAATTAAGAAAATCCAAGCGGCTATATGCCTTATTCTCCTTGTTTTTGCGGATGGCATCTTTGTAACTCATGCGCGTGAAAGCCAAGAACAAAAGGGCATTCTGCATCGGTCAATATATATGTGGAAATAATATCTCCTCTATAGAGGACATTAAATTCGCATGCACCAACTAAATTACCGGTACTTTCGTTTCTTGGTAATGATTCTAATATTCATGAGAATATGATGCTGCCTAAATTGGATACATTTGTTTTGCTTACAAATGAAGGACCTAGCTTGGAAAGAATGAACATTGGAGCAAGAACAAGCATGGAGATGATGGCATCCATAGAGAGAGGACAAGAATGGAGTTACAAGTGATGATTTTAGGACTTTGAAGCCACCATAATGAGTGCATGAAGCCTTGGACCGAAATATACAAGATGCCACTTCATAAATTTCGTCCGAGGCTATTCTAAATCTTCCCCGTCACCTTATTATTGGGCCGGGCCATGTAATTTCAAATACACTAGTATAGGCTATTCTCCTTGTTTTTAGAGTCCGTATGTGTGGGGAAACAAGAGATAGGGTTAGTTTGGACCCCTCCACCAAGAGGCCACGAAATTTCACCCCTCTTCCTCCATATATACAACCCTTAGAAGCACCGTTTAGACTTTGAGGATTTGTTTAGTTAGAAGTTAGTCATTGCAACCGTGTGCTTCGTTGTGTCCAGCGACCGGACCAAGACCGCTTACGGATACCCCCACCTTTATCAATACTTCATATATACAAGGCAATATTCAGATTGCTTTTATCATATTCTTGCTTCTCTATAGAGGACAAGAAATTTTGGGCAATCGGCAAAAGCGCGCGAGAAAATGAAGTACTTTCAAGGACGCCATAGAATGGCAAGATGTTCATTAAGCGGTCATAATTTTGTCATTGGAAGTCGTGTCGGACCCATAAGTACTCAAACTGCCGTGGCGGCCTTGAATCAAAAATACTCCCGCTTGCGCCAGAGGCCCGGAGTACCCAAATTCAGCCTTAAGCAGGGACTTTTTGCCCGAAAGTCAAAGAACATCATTCGTCATTTTTTCGGACAAGTTTACGAACCCATTGGCACTTCCTTTTGAAGGAAATTTGAGAGATTATGTTGCTTATAGACATTAGCCCCCATGGTAGGGACAAACGTACCTTCTGCAGATGCTCTATGATCCGGCAATCTCATTTGGCCAGAATTGAAGAAAATCCAGTGGCTATATGCCTTATTCTCCTTGTTTTTGCGGATGGCATCTTTGTAACTCATGTGGGCGTGAAAGCCAAGAACAAAAGGGCATTCTGCATCGGTCAATATATATGTGGAAGCGATATCTCCTCTATAGAGAACAAGAAATTTTGGGGCAATCGGGCAAAAAGCGCACGAGAAAATGAAGTACTTTCAAGGACGCCATAGAATGGACAGATGTTCACTAAAGCGGTCATAATTTTGTCATTGAGTCCGTGTCGGACCCATAAGTACTCAAACTGCTTTCATGGCGAGCACGCTTGAATCAAAAATACTCCCGCTTCGCTAGGAGGCCCGGACTACCCTCAAATTCAGCCTTAAGCAGGACTTTTGGTACGAAAGTCAAAGAACATCATTAAATCGATGTTTTTTCGGACAAGTTTCGAACCCATTGGCACTTCCTTTTGAAGGAAATTCAAGAGATTATGTTGCTTATAGACATTAGCCCCTGGTAGGGACAAACGTACCTTCTGCAGATGCTCTATGATCCGGGCAATCTCATTTGGCCATAAATTAAAGAAAATCCAGCTGCTATATGCCTTATTCTCCTTGTTTTTCGCGGATGGCATGTTGTAACTCATGCGGCGTGAAAGCCAAGAACAAAAGGGCATTCTGGCATCGGTCAATATATATGTGGAAGCGATATCTCCTCTATAGAGGACAAGAAATTTTGGGACAATCAGCAAAAGCGCACGAGAAAATGAAGTACTTTCAAGGGCGCCATAGAATGGACATATGTTCACTAAAGCGGTCATAATTTTGTCATTGGAAGTTGTGTCGGACCCATAAGTACTCAAACTGCTTTCATGGCGAGCACGCTGAATCAAAATATACTCCCGCTTCCGCCAGAGGCCCAGAATACCCTCAAATTCAGCCCTAAGCAGGACTTTTTGCCCCGAAAGTCAAAGAACATCATTAAATCGCCGTTTTTCAGACAAGTTTCTGAACCCATTGGCACTTCCTTCTGAAGGAAATTTGAGAGATTATGTTGCTTAGAGACACTAGCCCCCCTGGTAGGGACAAACATACCTTTCTGCAGATGCTCTAAGATCCGGGCAATCTCATTTGGCCGTAAATTGAAGAAAATCCAAAGGCTATATGCCTTATTCTCCTTGTTTTAGCGGAATGGCATCTTTGTAACTCATGCGGCGTGAAAGCCAAGAACAAAAGGGCATTCTGGCATCGGTCAATATATATGTGGAAAGCGATATCTCCTCTATAGAGGACAAGAAAATTTAGGGCAATCGGCAAAAAGCGCAAGAAAATGAAGTACTTTCAAGGACCGCCATAGAATGGAGAGATGTTCACTAAAGCGGTCATAATTTTGTCATTGAGTCCGTGTCCGACCCATAAGTACTCAAACTGCTTGTGGCGAAGCGCAAAATCCAAAAATACTCCCGCTTGTGCGGGAGGCCGGAGTACCCAAAATTCAGCCTTAAGCATGACTTTTTGGTACGAAAGTCAAAGAACATCATTAAATCATTGTTTTTTGAGACAAGTTTCGAACCCATTGGCACTTCCTTTTGAAGGAAATTCAAGAGATTATGTCGCTTATAGACATTAGCCCCCATGGTAGGGACAAATGTACCTTTCTGCAGATGCTCTATGATCCGGGGAATCTTATTTGGCCGTAAATTAAAGAAAATCCAGCGGCTATATGCTTTATTCTCCTTGTTTTTGCCGGATGGCATGCTGTAACTCATGCGCGTTAAAGCCAAGAACAAAAGGGTATTTCTGGCATCGGTCAATATATATGTGGAAGGGATATCTCCTCTACAGAGGACAAGAAATTTTGGGGCAATCAGGAAAAAAGCGCACGAGAAAATGAAGTACTTTCAAGGACTGCCATCGAATGGACAGATGTTCACTAAAACGGTCATAATTTTGTCATTCGGAGTCCGTGTCGGACCCATAAGTACGCAAACTGCTCGCGGCGAGCACGCGAATCCAAAAAATACTCCCCTCTTCCGCCAGGAGGCCCGAAATACCCTCAAATTCAGCCCTAAGCAAGACTTTTTGGCCATGAAAGACAAAGAACAAAATTCGTCGCCGTTTTTCAGACAAGTTTCTGAAGCCATTGGCACTTCCTTTTGAAGGAAATTCGAGAGATTATGTTGCTTAGAGACACTAGCCCCCCTGGTAGGGACAAACATACCTTTCTGCAGATGCTCTATGATCCGGGCAATCTCATTTGGCCGTAAATTGAAGAAAATCCAAAGGCTATATGCCTTATTCACCTTGTTTTCGGCGGATGGCATGCTGTAACTCATGCGCGTGAAAGCAAAGAAGAAAAGGGCATTCCTGGCATCGGCCAATATATATGTGGAAACGATATCTCCTCTATAGAGGACAAGAAATTTTGGGGCAATCAGGCAAAAAGCGCACGAGAAAATGAAGTACTTTCAAGGACTGCCATAGAATGGAGAGATGTTCACTAGAACGGTCATAATTTTGTCATTCGGAGTCCGTGGCCGACCCATAAGTACTCAAACTGCTTGTGGCGAGCACGCGAATCCAGAAAATACTCCCCGCTTGTGCCAGGAGGCCCGGAGTACCCAAAAATTCAGCCTTAAGCAGGACTTTTTGGCCCTGAAAGTCAAAGAACATCAGTCGTCGCTGTTTTTCAGACAAGTTTCTGAACCCATTGGCACTTCTTTTTGAAGGAAATTCAAGAGATTATGTCGCTTATAGACATTAGCCCCCATGGTAGGGACAATTGTACCTTTCTGCAGATGCTCTATGATCCGGGGAATCTTATTTGGCCGTAAATTAAAGAAAATCCAGCGGCTATAGGCCTTATTCTCCTTGTTTTTGCCGGATGGCATCTTTGTAACTCATGCGCGTTAAAGCCAAGAACAAAAGGGTATTCTGGCATCGGTCAATATATATGTAGAAGCGATATCTCCTCTATAGAGGACAAGAAATTTTAGGGCAATCGGAAAAAAAGCGCGAGAAAATGAAGTACTTTCAAGGACTGCCATAGAATGGACAGATGTTCACTAAAGCGGTCATAATTTTGTCATTGAGTCCGTGTCGGACCCATAAGTACTCAAACTGCTTTCATGCGACGCTGAATCAAAAATACTCCCCTCTTCGCTGGAGGCCCGAATACCCTCAAATTCAGCCCTAAGCAAGACTTTTGGCCACGAAAGTCAAAGAACATCATTAAATCGCTGTTTTTTGAGACAAGTTTCGAACCCATTGGCACTTCCTTTTGAAGGAAATTGAGAGATTATGTTGCTTATAGACATTAGCCCCCTGGTAGGGACAAAGCGTACCTTCTGCAGATGCTCTATGATCAAGGCAATCTCATTTGGCCGTAAATTGAAGAAAATCCAGCGGCTATATGCCTTATTCTCCTTGTTTTGCGGATGGCATCTTTGTAACTCATGCGCGTGAAAGCCAAGAACAAAGGGCATTCTGGCATCGGCCAATATATATGTGGAAGCGATATCTCCTCTATAGAGGACAAGAAATTTTGGGGCAATCGGGCAAAAAGCGCACGAGAAAATGAAGTACTTTCAAGGGCGCCATAGAATGGAGAGATGTTCACTAAAGCGGTCATAATTTTGTCATTGAGTCCGTGGTCGACCCATAAGTACTCAAACTGCTTGTGGCGAGCACGCGAATCAAAAATACTCCCGCTTGTGCCAGAGGCCCGGAGTACCCAAAATTCAGCCTTAAGCAGGACTTTTGGTACGAAAGTCAAAGAACATCATTCGTCGCTGTTTTTTGAGACAAGTTTACGAACCCATTGGCACTTCTTTTGAAGGAAATTCAAGAGATTATGTTGCTTATAGACATTAGCCCCTGGTAGGGACAAATGTACCTTCTGCAGATGCTCTATGATCCGGGAATCTTATTTGGCCGTAAATTAAAGAAAATCCAGCGACTATATGCTTTATTCTCCTTGTTTTTGCGGATGGCATCTTTGTAACTCATGCGCGTGAAAGCCAAGAACAAAAGGGCATTTGGCATCGGTCAATATATATGTGGAAACGATATCTCCTCTATAGAGGACAAGAAATTTTAGGGCAATCGGGAAAAAAGCGACGAGAAAATGAAGTACTTTCAAGGGCGCCATAGAATGGACAGATGTTCACTAAAGCGGTCATAATTTTGTCATTGAGTCCGTGTCGGACCCATAAGTACTCAAACTGCTCATGGCGAAAGCTTGAATCAAAAATACTCCCTCTCCGCCAGAGGCCCGAATACCCTCAAATTCAGCCCTAAGCAAGACTTTTGGCCATGAAAGTCAAAGAACATCATTAAATCGCTGTTTTTGAGACAAGTTTCGAACCCATTGGCACTTCCTTTTGAAGGAAATTCGAGAGATTATGTTGCTTAGAGACATTAGCCCCTGGTAGGGACAAACATACCTTCTGCAGATGCTCTATGATCAAGGCAATCTCATTTGGCGTAAATTGAAGAAAATCCAAAGGCTATATGCCTTATTCTCCTTGTTTTAGCGGATGGCATCTTTGTAACTCATGCGGCGTGAAAGCAAAGAAGAAAAGGGCATTCTGGCATCGGCCAATATATATGTGGAAACGATATCTCCTCTATAGAGGACAAGAAATTTTGGGGCAATCGGGCAAAAGCGACGAGAAAATGAAGTACTTTCAAGGACGCCATAGAATGGAGAGATGTTCACTAAAACGGTCATAATTTTGTCATTGAGTCCGTGGCCGACCCATAAGTACTCAAACTGCTTGTGGCGAGCACGCGAATCAAAAATACTCCCGCTTGTGCGGGAGGCCGGAGTACCCAAAATTCAGCCTTAAGCAGGACTTTTGGCCACGAAAGTCAAAGAACATCATCGTCGCTGTTTTTCGAGACAAGTTTCGAACCCATTGGCACTTCTTTTGAAGGAAATTCAAGAGATTATGTTGCTTATAGACATTAGCCCCATGGTAGGGACAATTGTACCTTTCTGCAGATGCTCTATGATCCGGGGAATCTTATTTGGCCGTAAATTAAAGAAAATCCAGCGGCTATAGGCCTTATTCTCCTTGTTTTTGCCGGATGGCATGCTGTAACTCATGCGCGTTAAAGCCAAGAACAAAAGGGTATTCCTGGCATCGGTCAATATATATGTAGAAGCGATATCTCCTCTACAGAGGACAAGAAATTTTGGGGCAATCAGGAAAAAAGCGCACGAGAAAATGAAGTACTTTCAAGGACTGCCATAGAATGGACAGATGTTCACTAAAACGGTCATAATTTTGTCATTCGGAGTCCGTGTCGGACCCATAAGTACGCAAACTGCTCGCGGCGAGCACGCGAATCCAAAAAATACTCCCCTCTTCTGCCTGGAGGCCCGAAATACCCTCAAATTCAGCCCTAAGCAAGACTTTTTGGCCCTGAAAGACAAAGAACAAAATTCGTCGCTGTTTTTCAGACAAGTTTCTGAACCCATTGGCACTTCCTATTGAAGGAAATTCGAGAGATTATGTTGCTTAGAGACACTAGCCCCCCTGGTAGGGACAAACGTACCTTTCTGCAGATGCTCTATGATCCGGGCAATCTCATTTGGCCGTAAATTGAAGAAAATCCAGCGGCTATATGCCTTATTCACCTTGTTTTAGCGGATGGCATCTTTGTAACTCATGCGGCGTGAAAGCCAAGAACAAAAGGGCATTCTGGCATCGGCCAATATATATGTGGAAGCGATATCTCCTCTATAGAGGACAAGAAATTTTAGGGCAATCAGGCAAAAAGCACGAGAAAATGAAGTACTTTCAAGGACGCCATAGAATGGAGAGATGTTCACTAAAACGGTCATAATTTTGTCATTGAGTCCGTGGTCGACCCATAAGTACTCAAACTGCTTGTGGCGAAGCACTTGAATCCAAAAATACTCCCGCTTGTGCGGGAGGCCGGAGTACCCAAAAATTCAGCCTTAAGCAGGACTTTTTGGCCCTGAAAGTCAAAGAACATCAGTCGTCGCTGTTTTTCAGACAAGTTTCTGAACCCATTGGCACTTCTTTTTGAAGGAAATTCAAGAGATTATGTCGCTTATAGACATTAGCCCCCATGGTAGGGACAATTGTACCTTTCTGCAGATGCTCTATGATCCGGGGAATCTTATTTGGCCGTAAATCAAAGAAAATCCAGCGGCTATAGGCCTTATTCTCCTTGTTTTTGCCGGATGGCATGCTGTAACTCATGCGCGTTAAAGCCAAGAACAAAAGGGTATTCCTGGCATCGGTCAATATATATGTAGAAGCGATATCTCCTCTACAGAGGACAAGAAATTTTGGGGCAATCAGGAAAAAAGCGCACGAGAAAATGAAGTACTTTCAAGGACTGCCATAGAATGGACAGATGTTCACTAAAACGGTCATAATTTTGTCATTGAGTCCGTGTCGGACCCATAAGTACATAAACTGCTTTCATGGCGAGCACGCTGAATCAAAAATACTCCCTCTTACGCCTAGAGGCCGAAATACCCTCAAATTCAGCCCTAAGCAAGACTTTTGGTACGAAAGACAAAGAACAAAATTAAATCTGTTTTTGGACAAGTTTCGAACCCATTGGCACTTCCTATTGAAGGAAATTCGAGAGATTATGTTGCTTAGAGACACTAGCCCCCCTGGTAGGGACAAACGTACCTTTCTGCAGATGCTCTATGATCCGGGCAATCTCATTTGGCCGTAAATTGAAGAAAATCCAGCGGCTATATGCCTTATTCACCTTGTTTTAGCGGATGGCATCTTTGTAACTCATGCGGCGTGAAAGCCAAGAACAAAAGGGCATTCCTGGCATCGGCCAATATATATGTGGAAACGATATCTCCTCTATAGAGGACAAGAAATTTTGGGGCAATCGGGCAAAAAGCGCACGAGAAAATGAAGTACTTTCAAGGACTGCCATAGAATGGAGAGATGTTCACTAAAACGGTCATAATTTTGTCATTCGGAGTCCGTGTCGGACCCATAAGTACTCAAACTGCTTTCATGACGAGCGCGTGAATCAAAAATACTCCCGCTTCGCTAGGAGGCCTGAGTACCCTCAAAATCAGCCTTAAGCAGGACTTTTTGGCCCGGAAAGTCAAAGAACATCATTCGTCGCTGTTTTTCAAACAAGTTTCTGAACCCATTGGCACTTCTTTTTGAAGGAAATTCAAGAGATTATGTCGCTTATAGACATTAGCCCCCATGGTAGGGACAAATGTACCTTTCTGCAGATGCTCTATGATCCGGGGAATCTTATTTGGCCGTAAATTAAAGAAAATCCAGCGGCTATATGCCTTATTCTCCTTGTTTTTGCCGGATGGCATGCTGTAACTCATGCGCGTTAAAGCCAAGAACAAAAGGGTATTCCTGGCATCGGTCAATATATATGTGGAAGCGATATCTCCTCTATAGAGGACAAGAAATTTTGGGGCAATCAGGAAAAAAGCGCACGAGAAAATGAAGTACTTTCAAGGACTGCCATAGAATGAACAGATGTTCACTAAAACGGTCATAATTTTGTCATTCGGAGTCCGTGTCGGACCCATAAGTACGCAAACTGCTCGCGGTGAGCACGTGAATCCAAAAAATACTCCCCTCTTCCGCCTCAAGGCCCGAAATACCCTCAAATTCAGCCTTAAGTTGGACTTTTTGGCCCTGAAAGTCAAAGAACATCATTCGTCGTTGTTTTTCAGACAAGTTTCTGAACCCATTGGCACTTCCTATTGAAGGAAATTCGAGAGATTATGTTGCTTATAGACATTAGCCCCCAGGTAGGGACAAACGTATCTTTCTACAGATGCTCTATGATCCGGGCAATCTCATTTGGCCGTAAATTGAAGAAAATCCAGCGGCTATATGCCTTATTCTCCTTGTTTTCGCCGGATGGCATGTTGTAACTCATGTGCGTGAAAGCCAAGAACAAAAGGGCATTCCTGGCATTGGTCTCTATATATGTGGAAATGATATCTCCCCTATAGAGGACAAGAAATTTTGGGGCAATCGGGCAAAAAGCGCACGAGAAAATGAAGTACTTTCAAGGACTACCATAGAATGGAGAGATGTTCAATAAAACGGTCATAATTTTGTCATTCGGAGTCCGTGTCGGACCCATAAGTACTCAAACTGCTTTCATGACGAGTAGCGTGAATCAAAAATACTCCCGCTTCCGCTAGGACGCTGGAGTACCCTCAAATTCAGCCTTAAGCAGGACTTTTGTCCGAAGTCAAAGAACATCATTCGTCGCTGTTTTTCAAACAAGTTTCGAACCCATTGGCACTTTCTATTGAGGGAAATTCGAGAGATTATGTTGCTTATAGACACTAGCCCCCCTGGTAGGGACAAATGTACCTTTCTGCAGATGCTGTATGATCCGGGCAATCTCATTTGGCCATAAATTGAAGAAAATCCAAAAGCTATCGCCTTATTCTCCTTGTTTTCGCAGAATGGCATGCTGTAACTCATGCACATGAAAGCCAAGAACAAAAGGGCATTCCTAGCATCGGTCAACATATATGTGGAAACGATATCTCCTCTATAGAGGACAAGAAATTTTGGGGCAATCAGGCAAAAAGCGTACGAGAAAATGAAATACTTTCAAGGACTGCCATAGAATGGAGAGATGTTCACTAAAACGGTCATAATTTTGTCATTCGGAGTCCGTGTCAGACCCGTAAGTACTCAAACTGCTCACGGCGAGCGCGCGAATCCAAAAACTACTCCCGCTTCCGCCAGGAGGCCCGGAGGACCCTCAAATTCAGCCTTAAGCAGGACTTTTTGGCCCTGAAGTCAAAGAACATCATTCATCGTTGTTTTTCAAACAAGTTTCTGAACCCATTGGCACTTCCTATTGAAGGAAATTCGAGAGATTATGTTGCTTATAGACACTAGCCCCCCTGGTAGGGACAAACGTACCTTTCTGCAGATGCTGTATGATCCGGGCAATCTCATTTGGCCGTAAATTGAAGAAAATCCAAAGGCTATATGCATTATTCTCCTTGTTTTCACCGGATGGCATGCTGTAACTCATGCGCGTGAAAGCCAAGAAGAAAATGGCATTCCTGGCATCGGTCAATATATATGTGGAAACGATATCTCCTCTATAGAGGACAAGAAATTTTGGGGCAATCAGGCAGAAAGCGCACGAGAAAATGAAGTACATTCAAGGACTGCCATAGAATGGAGAGATGGTCACTAAAACGGTCATAATTTTGTCATTCGGAGTCCGTGTCGGACCCATAAGTACTCAAACTGCTCGCGGCAAGCGCGCGACTCCAAAAAATACTCCCCGCTTCCGTCAGGAGGCCCGGAGTACCCACAAATTCAGCCTTAAGAAGGACTTTTTGGCCCTGAAAGTCAAAGAACATCATTCGTCGCTGTTTTTTAGACAAGTTTCTGAACCCATTGGCACTTCCTTTTGAAGGAAATTCAAGAGATTATGTTGCTTATAGACATTAGCCCCCCTGGTAGGGACAAACGTCCCTTTCTTCAGATGCTCTATGATCCGGGCAATCTCATTTGGCCGTAAATTAAAGAAAATCCAGCGACTATATGCCTTATTCTCCTTGTTTTTGCCGGATGGCATGCTGTAACTCATGCGCGTTAAAGCCAAGAACAAAAGGGTATTCCTGGCATCGGTCAATATATATGTGGACGGTATCTCCTCTATAGAGGACAAGAAATTTTGGGGCAATCAGGCAAAAAGCACACGAGAAAATGAAGTACTTTCAAGGACTGACATAGAATGGACAGATGTTCACTAAAACAGTCATAATTTTGTCATTCGGAGTCTGTGTCGTACCCATAAGTTCTGAAACTGCTCGCGGTGAGCGCGCGAATACAAAAAATACTCCACGATTCCGCCAGGAGGCCTGGAGTACCCTCAAATTCAGCCTTAAGTTGGACTTTTTGGCCCTGAAAGTCAAAGAACATCATTCGTCGCTGTTTTTAGGACAATTTTCTGAACCCATTGGCACTTCCTATTGAAGGAAATTCGAGAGATTATGTTGCTTATAGATATTAGCCCCCAGATAGGGACAAACGTACCTTTCTGCAGATGCTCTATGATCCGGGCAATCTCATTTGGCCATAAATTGAAGAAAATCCAGCGGCTATATGCCTTATTCTCCTTGTTTTCGCCGGATGGCATGCTGTAACTCATGTGCGTGAAAGCCAAGAACAAAAGGGCATTCCTGGCATTGGTCTATATATATGTGGAAACGATATCTCCTCTATAGAGGATGATGAGGACATCAATACCATTGTTACACCCACAGCCCGTGCTGGTATACATACTGGACCAATTACTAGAGCTCGCGCACGCCAACTAAATTACAAGGTACTTTCGTTTCTTGGTAATGATTCTAATGTTCATGAGAATATGATGCTGCCTAAATTGGATACATTTGTTTTGCTTACAAATGAAGGGCCTAGCTTGGAGAAGGATGAACATTGGAGCAAGAACAAGCATGGATATTTCAGGACTTTGAAGCCACCATAATGAGTGCATGAAGCCTTGGACGAAATATACAAGATGCCACTTCATAATATTCGTCCATAGGCTATTCTAGGTGCTGCGTCACCTTATTATTGGGCCAGGCCCATGTAATTTCGAAATACTTAAGTATAGGCTATTTTTAGAGTCCGTATGTGTGGGGAAACAAGAGTTATGGTTGGTTTCGGACCCCACCCTCAAGGGCCACGAAATTCCCTCCTTTTCCCCCATATATACAGCCCTTAGGGCGTCGTTTAGACTTCGGGTTTTGTTTAGATTAAAGTTCGCCATAGCTGCAACCGGCGTGCCGTTTACGTTCAACGACCGGACAAAGGCGTCTCGAACCCCACCTTTTCAATAAAGCTTTCATCTTATATTCGCAATATCCAGATTGCAATCTCAGTTTCTTGCTTGTTCTTCGTTTGCTCGCAGGAAACAGACCCTCGTGGTCAGGTTGATCGTGCTCCGGCGTCGTCAATAACCTCTCGGAGTTGGTTTAGCGATTGCTAAGGCGCGACGTCCTCGCACGTTCGTAGTCGGATCATCAAAGTCCACTTCCACCAAAGCGATATCCATCATCTCATCGAAAGACGGGACACCTTTGCCTCTATCAAGTGGTATCAGATTTCCAGGTTGCTCGGTGAGATTTTATAGTTTTCGTAGTTTAGATCGAGTCTGTTCTTCATACCTACAGTCCACGAAAAAGCCACAAAAAAAATTAGGGTTAGTTCATCATATCCGAACCAATCTGAGCCTTTGCATAATCTTTTCTGTATTTGCGTTGTTGAATTTCCGGTTACATCGTCGTGTCTAGTTGCTGGTCTTAGAGTCTAGTCTTTTAGAGTTTCGAGTTCTGGTCATAAGTTGTCACGCCGCCGCCGCACCATCATCATTGCCCATGCCATCTACCACCACCGCTTATCCGCCACCGCTTCGAATCCGTCTCCATATACCACCACCGCTATCATATACCACCACCGCTACCATATCCTACCACCATATATCCACCACCAATCTGAGTTCCTTGCATATTAGGTTTGTTGTCGGGATCCATCTAGTTTCCGATTCGTGTTTCCTTGCCGGAGTAGGTTTCGGATTCCAGTAATCTTTTGCCGTCCGTAGAAGAGGTTGGTTTCCAAAAAAAAGAGTCCGGAAACCACCCTCCTTTTAGGCCCAAAATTTTCCGAAAACGCACTTGACAAAAAAATTTCTGGCTATACTATTTTTAGGTGTTTCTAAGCGTATTGAGACAGTCGCCGTTATAGAAAGTTTTTTTTGACCCATTTCCAATTTTTGGGTCGAGGCAGCTGAAAAAAAAAATTTTGGTCGAAAAAATTTCATGCCCATCCTGTCAGTTTGACCTGGGAAGAGTTTTGAGACACTCGCCATTATAGTGATTTTTCGCAAAAAAAAGGAGCAGCGCAAAAAAAAGCAGCGCGAACAAAAAAAGAGCGAAAAAAAAATTCAGAGTGTGCTCCTCCCTTGTTTATGTGTCACGCCGTGATTTTGTTGGTGTTCTAGGCTCGCGTCTCTAGCACAGTCTAGCCTAGGACCAGCACAGTACCGTCGTTGAGCGTTTATTCAACTTTGCATCTCTGAATTGATTATTGCTGACCGTTTTTGCTACCATAGCCTTCCCAGCTCCACATACATCTACGTCGTGCGTTGGACTCTCCCTGGTAATCGCTCTATTCAAGCTTTGAGAGTTTTGACTACAAGCGGTTGCCGATCACCGCTTTCTTCTGCTGGGTAAGAACTGGTAAGAATTTGAGATTTGCTTGACGGGTTTGTGATACACCACCACCACTTCTTAGTAGTCTGTGAGGATCATATTCTTGTGTGTTTCTATTTGCTGCTAACCATGGTAGGATCACAAGCCAGCGAGACTGATTGGGAGAACACGGCGAACAAACAGCTACATGATAAATTTCAGCAAATGATGAGTGGACAGGTGCAAGATGTGCTAAACAGATTTGACGAGGCCATGGAGAAGATAGATGGCATTGAGAAGGCGTTTGAAACAAAGCTTGATAGCAAGTTTGATGAATTGGTGTACGTTTTCCACAACCACCGCCGGCTGCACCTATCGCACCTCTGCAACGACAACAACTACGCCCCTTCCGAATCGGTATGGACGAGCTCAGCGTGTTCCTATTGAGCCAGGACAAAATTCTGGTGCCGCTGCTCTTCGTTGTTGGTGCTTCTTTGGCTCCTGCTCTCTGCTCTTTGGTACCGAGGAGGATGATGAGTATGTGGGCGATTACGAGGATGAGGTTGATCAACATCGAACTACGTGCAACCACCAGCACCACAACAACCAGGTCGTCCACATGCAAATAATGGCAATGTTAGGGCTCCCCTCAGTGCGAGATCATGACCATCTCCCTAAACTGAAATTGAATATTCCACCATTTGAGGGTAGATATGTTCCTGATATATATCTTACTTGGGAGTTAGAAACTGAACAACGATTTACATGTTTACAATATCCTGAGGAGAGACGTGTTCCTGCTGCTGTTTGTGCTTTCACTAGCTTTGCATGTGTTTGGTGGTCTGAACATTGTAGATTATATCCTGTTCTAGCTACTTGGTGATGCGGAGCATCCTTCCATCATCCCCATGGACTCTACATCGACACCTACAACACCACAAGGACCGATGACTCGAGCACGTGCAAGAGCTCTTGAAACCGAGGTGACATCACTCCTCTCACAACTCCCCTTCGATTCACATGAGACATGGTTACTACCTCAAACGGAAACTCTATGCATACTCAGGCACCAAGGAGTCGACCATGAAGAGGCTAGGAAGCAAGGAGAATCAGAAGCGGAAGACATACGTGAAGACGGAGAGGAGAAAGCAACAAGGACAGAGAGGCGGACGATCGGACAGAGGCCGGACGATCCGGACAGAGCCCGGATGATCCGGACCCCGGTCCGGACGATCCGGCTAACTCCACAGAAGGCAATAGAACCTCCACGCTGAAGCCGGATCATCCGGACCCAGGCCCGGATCATCCGGACCCCGCCCGGACGTCCGGACCTCCAGCCGGACATCCGGCCCGTCGCCGCCACCAGCCGACCCTCCGGCTCATCCGGGACTCCACCCGGATCATCCGGACCAGCCCGGATCATCCGGACCCTCGTCCGGATCATCCGGCCAGCGCCTGCGCGCGCGTGTTGGGCTGAGCCCATGAACCCCTTCGCCCCAAACTCTATATATAGGACCCTATCTCCTCACATTGAGACTTAGCGTTGGTTTAGCTCAAGTTAGAGATAGAGCTACGCTCATCTATCGGATCTCCTCCTCGTGAGAGACCGCGGCCTCTTCGGAGAAGATCCTCTCGGATACAAGACCCCTTTATGGGAAGATCCCCTCGTGGATTCAGGGCCTCCTCTTGGAGATGAACGGTTCCTTTGTATCCTTACCCTAGTTGACTATGTATCTTGTGGATCTCATGTGTGTATGTTGATCTAGCACTTGTGTTATCGATTCCTTGTTGGTTGAGTGATTTCCTCTCGTTTTCCCCGTGTTTCCCTTGTGCTTCCGCGTGTTCTTCGTGTTTCCCCCGTAGGATCCGCTCCAAACTTGAAAGATCGACGAATTAGGGTTCCACCCTACATCATATGGTATCATGAGCCACGTTGATCACGTTTTTGGAGCCCCTACCCCGTGATTTCTAGCTTGATTTTGTTGTTTTCGCCCTAAAAATCCGAAAATCCTCACAAAAATACCCCCAAATTTTTTTGTGATTTGTTAGTTTGATGATGTTTTGTTGTTTTTGATCCGTGGATTCGGTGTGTAACTCGTGGATCTTGTGTTTCCCCACCTTCTCCCCCTCGAAATCCACCCAAAATCCCCAAAATCGTCAAATTCCCCCCATTTTCGAGTCCTTCCCGAGCAGTTCCCGTGCGTGGTTGACTTGCCCGGATCATCCGGACCAAGTCCCGGATCATCCGGACTCGCCCGGATCATCCGGCTCCTGGCCCAGATCATCCGGCTTCCTCTGCCGAAACTGCAGTTCTGCAGTCCACCATCCACCTCCACCACCATCCACACATACATACATCCTCCCCACCCCATCCACCACCATTTCCACTTGCCAAACCCCAAGACTCAACCTCTGTACTACCATTCGAATTTGAGTTCGACAAGTTGAGTGAGATTCCCGTGTCCTCTTGTGTTTCGGCTATTTAGGCGCGATGCGACATCAACAACAAACGCTCATTTTGGTCGGCTACTCATCTTCGCTACGGACGGTAACTTCGACGACATCTTTGTCATACCTTGCAGTTGCATTGATAGCCATCATATACCATCTTTTGCGTTGCTTACCCATCGAGACTAGCCATTGAGTATTGCCGGCAACGTGACTTGTGCACATTAGTTGCATACACCATATCATACATACCATCGAGGTCCATATGTCGGAATCAACTTGTGTGTCACAAAGTTGTCATCGCATACACAATTGCTATCTTAGTTCGTCAATTTTGCATAAGAAAAGAGCTCAAGAGAGAAAGAGCCACTCAAGCTTTTAAGCAAAGAGGAAAGATAAGCAAAGAGCTTATAAGCAACAAGCATAGCATCATACAACATTAAGATTGTCATATAAGATCATCTTGGATCATTGCACCGAAATACCATACATATAGTATACTTGGGATAGATATCGTTGCATTTTTGCCTAGTAGGTTGTGCACAAGCTCCGTATCCGCCTATTGTGCAATCGTGCTAGCGTCTCTCTAGTATTGTGCAACAAGAGCATTTTCGTGGATTCCACATTTTGGCTCATTTTTGGTTTGCACAATCCCATTTATCTATTTGCGTGTGTGTTTCCGTGTACCACTACTTGCTTGGTCTACTTGTTGCATATGCGAATTTGCGAATCTTCTTCAACATTTTTGAATCAAGCTAACGATTGCAATCAATTTTGTGCCACCATCCTAACCAAGCTCCACCAAAGGCTTTTACTTGTGTAGGTGTGAGAATCGACAAGGATCGGTACCAATAGTGCTATTTCATTGTCCGCATTTGAGTGAACTTGATTCATTTTCAACTTCGGTCAAAGGTACATTGGTATTACTTCTTCTCCTTCTACCACTCACCATTTTGCTTGAAATGATGGATAGGCCAAGTTCTTCTACAAATCCACTCTTCATCGAGCAAGACGACAAAATGTCATCCCTCGTCACCAAGAGCCACCTCTTTGGTGCACAACAAGCTCTCCATCAAGAGCAACAAGCAATGAGCGAACGATCGACAACCTCTCCACCGACTTGCGACTCTCAAAGCAACGTACGAGATTACTTCGACAACAAACTCGACGCAAGACAAGAAAGAAACGATGCAAGAATGGGCGAGATCCGCGCCTTGTTGGTGAACCGCGATTTCTACATCTTCACACTCAAGGCGGAGCCACTCAAGTCGCCACTCCGACGACTCCTTCTCCGACACAAGTACACCGTCATCGAACACTCTTGACGAGCAGCAGCGTCAAGACCGTCATGCATCTCGCAACCCGCTACACGACAAGAATCTCCAAGAGCAAGTTGATGAAGAAGTTCCTCGTCCTCAATCGAACCAAGTGGCGTTTGCTCAAGCTCAAGAACGACAACGTCTTCGTCGCCAACAAGAACAAGAATGCGCGCCTACATCAAGCGCAACAGACGCCGAGGCTCAACGTCTTCAACAACAACAACGAAGCACAAGCTCTTGAGGCGGAACGTGCCCTTCAAGCATCAAGTCGAGCTATCGCCAACCGCAATCGCGAAAGGCGCAATCAAGAGGAAGCCCTTCGAGAAGAAATACAAGAGAGGAACTACCATAAGCGTGCGCAACGTCAAGCCCCACAAGCTCCTCCACAAGCTCCTCAATCTCATCCCCAACCTCAAGGTCAACAAGAGCAAGTTGATCATGGACTTCCTCCTTGCCAAGAGCAACATGAGGATGATTACCCTCCACGTCAAGAACGTCATCGTCAACATCGACCTCAACACAATGAAGAACAACGCTATGGCAAGCTCAAGTTCACAATGCCCAAGTTCAATGGAACCAATGATCCCGAAGAGTACCTCTCATGGGCATTGAAGGTCGACAAAATATTTCGTTTGCACAACTATGAGGAAGAGAAGAAGATCGCTATGGCATCACTTGAGTTCCAAGACTATGTGCTCATATGGTGGGAACAAGTCCTTGAGCGCCGACAAGCAAGAGGTGAACCTCCAATCACCACTTGGGCTCAAATGAAGGATGTCATGCGAGCACGCTTTGTACCCACCTACTACAACCGTGATCTCTTCAAGAAGCTACAACTCCCCAAGCACGGAACAAAGAGTGTTGAACAATACTACAAGGAAATGGAGATTGCCATGATTCGAGCCAATGTCACGGAGGATGATGAGCAAACAATGGCACGATTCTTGAATGGACTCAACCATCCCATCAAGAAGATCGCCGACTTCCAACCCTACTCCAACCTCATTGAGCTCGTGCATCAAGCTACAAAGGCGGAACGACAAGTGCAAGATGACTTCAAGTACGCCAAGTACTCTTCCAAGACATACGGCTTCTCCAACAACCAAGCTTCAACAACTACTCCAACTTCGACATCAACCAAGCCTTCTCCAACCAACGACGACAAGTCAAGTTACAAGAGAGCTTCTACAAGTTCAAGTCGTCCTCCTCCTACAAGCAACTCCAAGCCGCGTGCTTCATCATCTACTCCAAACGTTGAGACCGTCAAGACAAGCTCCTTCAAGTGTTTTACTTGCGGCGGCCGAGGCCACAAGTCATATGAATGCACCAACAAGCGGACCATGATACTCAACGACGATGGCACCTACGACTCAACGAGTGAAGATGAAATGGACGCTATTGAGCAAGTGGCCATGCACCGGCGCATCCACGAGGATGAAGATGATCAAGTCTTTTGTGATGAAGATACAAGTCCCGCTCTTGTTGTCTCCAAAGTCTTGACACTTCAACATCAACAAGAAGAAGACCAACGATGCCACATCTTCCACACAAAGGCCGGCATCAATGGGAGATCCGTCAAGGTCATCATCGATGGAGGTAGTTGCCACAACTTGGCAAGCGAAGAACTATGCTCCAAGCTCCAATTGGTCAAGAAGAAGCATCCGCAACCCTACAAGGTTCAATGGCTAAGTGACCCCGGCACTGATGAGGACATCAATACCATTGTTACACCCACAACCCCTGCTGCTATACATACTGGACCAATTACTAGAGCTCGCGCACGCCAACTAAATTACCAGGTACTTTCGTTTCTTGGTAATGATTCTAATGTTCATAAGAATATGATGCTGCCTAAATTGGATACATTTGTTTTGCTTACAAATGAAGGGCCTAGCTTGGAGAAGGATGAACATTGGAGCAAGAACAAGCATGGAGATGATGTGATGAGGACATCAATACCATTGTTACACCCACAGCCCCTGCTGCTATACATACTGGACCAATTACTAGAGCTCGCGCACGCCAACTAAATTACCAGGTACTTTCGTTTCTTGGTAATGATTCTAATGTTCATGAGAATATGATGCTGCCTAAATTGGATACATTTGTTTTGCTTACAAATGAAGGGCCTAGCTTGGAGAAGCATGAACATTGGAGCAAGAACAAGCATGGAGATGATGGCATGCATAACGGAACAAGAACGGAGTTACAAGTGATGATTTCAGGACTTTGAAGCCACCATAATGAGTGCATGAAGCCTTGGACGAAATATACAAGATGCCACTTCATAAATTTCGTCCAGAGGCTATTCTAGGTGCTCGTCACCTTATTATTGGGTCAGGCCCATGTAATTTCGAAATACATTAGTATAGGCTATTTTTAGAGTCCGTATGTGTGGGAAACAAGAGATAGGGTTAGTTTGGACCCCTCCACCAAGGGCCACGAAATTCACCCCTCTTCCTCCATATATACAGCCCTTAGGGCCCGTTTAGACTTTGGGTTTTGTTTAGATTAAAAGTTCGCCATAGCTGCAACTTCGCGTGCCGTTTGTGTTCAACAACGGACAAAGGCGTCACAGAACCCCGCCTTGATCAATAAAGCTTTCATCTTATATTCGCAATATCCAGATTGCAATCTCAGTTTCTTGCTTGTTCTTCGTTTGCTCGCGGCGTGGTCAATAACCTCTCAGAGTTGGTTTAGCGGTTGCTAAGGCGCGACGTCCACGCACGTTCGTAGTCGGATCGTCAAAGTCGACTTCCACCAGAGCGAAATCCACCATCTCATCGAAAGACGGGACACCTTTGCCTCTATCAAGTGGTATCGATTTCCGGTTGCTCGGTGAGATTTTACGATTTTCGTAGTTTAGATCGAGTCTGTTCTTCATACCTATAGTCCACGAAAAAGCCAAAAAATTAGGGTTAGTTCATCCCGTCCGAACCAATCGAGCCTTTGCATAATCTTTTTCGTATTTGCTTTGTTGAATTTGCGGTTGCATCGTCGTGTCAAGTTGCTTGTCTTAGCGTCTAGTCTTTTAGAGTTTCGAGTTCTGTTCACAGGTTGTCACGTCGCCGCTGCCATATAACACCACCACATATTCACCGCCAATCCGAATCCATATACGCCACCACATATCCGCCGCCATCACGCCTATCCGAGTCCACCTGCAACATATATCCGCCACCAGTCCGAGTTCCACCAGATTCATCTCCGCCACCAGTCCGAGTTCCACCAGACTCATCTCCGCCACCAGTCCGAGTTCCACCAGATTCATCTCCGCCACCAGTCCTAGTCCGAGTCCAGTAATTGTTGCATTGTTCTCGATTTCCAGATCACGCGATACTCCTAGTCGTGACAGCAGAGGACTCCCCAACTTCCAAACCATCCGCAGAAGAAAAATAGTTCCAATTTCAAAAAAAAACTAAGTCTGGAAAATTCTAGCTAGGCAGTTTTTAGACCATTTGTAGACTTTTCCGAAAAATTTTTGTTGCGGAGCAAAAAAAAAGAGGAAAAAAAGTGCAAAAAAAAAAGAAAAAAAAGAGAAAAAAAATTCAGAGTGTGCTCCTTCCTTGTTTACGTGCAGCGCCGTGATTTTGTTAGTGTTCTAGGCTCGCGTTTCTAGCACGGTCTAGCCTAGGACCAGCACAGTACCGTCGTTGAGCGTTTATTCAACTTTGCATCTCTGAATTGATTATTGCTGACCTTTTTTGCTACCATATCATAAGCCTTCCCAGCTCCACATACATCTACGTTGTGCGCTTGATTCTCCCTGGTAATCGCTATATCCAAGCTTTGAGAGTTTTGACTACAACGGTTGCCGATCACCACCTGCTGCTGGGTAAGAACTGGTAAGAATTTGAGATTTGCTTGACGGGTTTGTGATAATACACCACCACTTCTTACTAGTTTGTAGGATCATATTCTTGTGTGTTTCTATTTGCTGCTAACCATGGTAGGATCACAAGCCGATGAGACTGATTGGGAGAACCTGACGAACAAACAGCTACATGATAAGTTTCAGCAAATGATGATTGGACAGGTGCAAGATGTGCTAAACAGATTTGACAAGGCCATGGAGAAGATAGATGGCATTGAGAAGACGTTTGAAACAAAGCTTGATAGCTAGTTTGATGAATTGCTCGCGCGTTTTCCACAACCACCACCGGCTGCACCTATCGCACCTCTGCAACGACAACAACTACGCCCCCTTCCGAATCAGTATGGACGAGCTCAGCGTGTTCCTATTGAGCGGGACAAAATTCTGGTGCCGCTGCTATCTGCTGTTGGTGCTTCTTTGGCTCTGCTATCGCTGCTGCTGGTACCGAGGAGGATGATTATGTGGAAGATTACGAGGATGAGGTTGATCAACATCGAACTCACGTGCAACCACCAGCACCACAACCACCAGGTCGTCCACATGCAAATAATGGCAATGTTAGGGCTCCCCTCAGTGCGAGATCATGACCATCTTCCTAAACTGAAATTGAGTATTCCATCATTTGAGGGTAGATATGTTCTGATATATATCTTACTTGGGAGTTAGAAACTGAACAACGATTTACATGTTTACAATATCCCGAGGAGAGGCGTGTTCTGCTTTGCTGTTTGTGCTTTCACTAGCTTTGCATGTGTTTGGTGGTCCGAACATTGTAGATTATATCCTGTTCCAGCTACTTGGGCTGCTTTGAAAACTGCTATGCGTACTCGTTGGGTTCCACCATATTATCAACGTGAATTACTTCAAAATTTCAGCGCTTAAGACAAGGTAAAAATTCTGTAGAAGAATATTATCGGGAATTACAAACCGGCTTGATTAGATGTGGTTTTGTTGAGGAGAATGAAGCTATGCTTGCACGTTTTCGGGTGGATTAAATAGAGATATTCAGACCATTCTAGACTATAAGGATTATAATAATATCACTCGTTTATTCCATCTTGCTTGTAAAGCTGAGCGTGAAGTCAGGATCGGCAGGCATTGGCGCCGCACTAACTTTTCTCGCAGGTCGACCTTCATCATGGACACCACGTGCATCATCTACTTCCTTTGCACCATCACCTCCTTCAGTGCCACCTCCAACCGTGATACAAGAAAGCAGGCACAACCAACACTATCGCCAAGAGCACACCGCCGGCCCACCTGACAGAGCTCTTCTTCTTCCATGGCGTCAACAGGCACACAAGTGATATTATTTGTCGTCGTTGTAAGGGAAGAGGACATTTTGCGAGAGAATGCAAATCTCAGCGTGTGATGATTGCTACCGAGGATGGTGGGTATGAGTCCGCTAGTGACTATGATGAGGAGACTTTGGCTCTTATTACACATGAGGAACACGGTGGAGATGATTCGGTCATGAGACACAATACATGGCTGCTGAAGATCTTTGAGGTATGAATGTTTAGTTGCTCAACGTGTTTTGAGTGTGCAGGTTACACAAGTGAGCAAAATCAGAGGCATAATTTGTTCCATACAAAGGAGTTGTGAAGGAACGTTCTATTCAGCGTCATCATAGATGGAGGAGCTGCAACAACTTGGCTAGCATGGAGATGGTGGAGAAGCTATCTCTCACCACAAGACCACATCCACATCCTTACTACATCCAATGGTTCAACAACAGCGGCAAGGTTAAGGTAACACGTCTTTGTTCGTGTGCATTTTAGTATCTCTACATATGTTGATTATGTTGATTGTGATGTGGTACCTATGCAAGCATGTTCCTTGTTACTTGGTAGACCATGGCAATTTGATAAAAATTCTGTACACCATGGTAGAAACAATCAGTATACTCTTGTTCATAAGGATAAAAATATTACTTTGCTTCCTATGACTCCACGAGTCCATTTTGAAAGATGATATTAATAGAGCTAATAAAGCAAAACAGGAGAAAAATAAGAGTGAAAATCAGATTGTGGCAAAAGAATTTGAGCAACACATGAAGCCTAATAATAAACCATCTATCGTTGCTTCGAAATTAAATTGAAAAGTGCATGTTTACCGCCACCAAATCTGATATTGATGAGCTAGATTTTAGCAAATCTATTTGCTATGCTTTTGTGTGCAAAGAGGCATTATTTTCATTCGAGGACGTGCCTTCCTCTTTGCTCCCTGCTGTCACTAACATTTTGCAGGAGTTCGCTGACGTCTTTCCACAAGACGTGCCACCGGGATTACCACCTATTCGAGGGATTGAGCATCAAATTGACTTAATTCCCGGTGCATCATTACTGAGAGAGGCGAGGGTGTCCCGTCTTTCGATGAGATGGTGGCTATCGTTTTAGATGAAGTCGACTTTGACGATCCGACTACTGACGTGCGAGGACGTCGCGCCTTAGCAATCGCTAAACCAACTCCGAGAGGTTATTGACCACGCCGAGCACGATCAACGACCATGAAGGTCTATTTCTGCAGCAAAGCGAAGAACAAGCAAGAAACTAAGATTGCAATCTGGATATTGCGAATATAAGAGGAAAGCTTTATTGATCAAGGTGGGGTTACTGTGGCGCCTTTGTGCAGTCGTTGAACACAAACGAAATGCGCGAAGTTGCAGCTATGGCGAACTTTTAATCTAAACAAAACCCAAAGTCTAAACGGTGCCCTAAGGGCTGTATATATGGAGGAAGAGGGGGTGAATTTCGTGGCCCTTGGTGGAGGGGTCCGAAACTAACCCTATCTCTTGTTTCCCCACACATACGGACTCTAAAAATAGCCTATACTAATGTATTTCGAAATTACATGGGCCTGGACCAATAATAAGGTGACGCAGCACCTAGAATAGCCTCTGGACGAAATTTATGAAGTGGCATCTTGTATATTTCGTCCAAGGCTTCATGCACTCCTTATGGTGGCTTCAAAGTCCTGAAATCAACACTTGTAACTCCGTTCTTGATCTCCTTGCGCATGCCATCAACTCCATGTGTGTTCTTGCTCCAATGTTCATCCTTCTCCAAGCTAGGCCCTTCATTTGTAAGCAAAACAAATGTATCCAATTTAGGCAGCATCATATTCTCATGAACATTAGAATCATTACCAAGAAGCGAAAGTACTGGTAATTTAGTTGGCGTCTTGTGAGCTCTAGTAATTGGTCCAAGATGTGTAGCAGCGGGGGCTGTGGGTGTAACAATGGTATTGATGTCCTCATCAGCGATAGTAGGAGCCATGAAGCACCAACAGCGAGTAGCAGCGGCACCAGAATTTTGTCTGGCTCAATAGGAACACGCTGAGCTCGTCCATACTGATTCGGAAGGGGCGTAGTTGTTGTCGTTCAGAGAGAGGTGCGATAGGTGCAGCCGGCGGTGGTTTTGGAAAACAGCGAGCAATTCATCAAACTTGCTATCAAGCTTTGTTTCAAACGTCTTCTCAATGCCATCTATCTTCTCCATGGCCTCGTCAAATCTGTTTAGCACATCTTGCACCTGTCCAATCATCATTTGTTGAAACTTATCATGTAGCTGTTTGTTCGTCAGGTTCTCCCAATCAGTCTCATCGGCTTGTGATCCTGCCATTGTTAGCAACAGGAGAAACACACAAGAATATGATCCTCTGAGACTACTAGGAAGTGGTGGTGGTGGTGTGGTGGACAGTCACAAATCCGTCAAGCAAATCTCAAATTCTTACCAGTTCTTACCCAAAGAGAGGCGGTGATCAGCAACCGTTGTAGTCAAAACTCTCAAAGCTTGGATAGAGCGATTACTGTGGAGAGTCCAACGCACGACGTAGATGTATGTGGAGCTGGGAAGGCTTATAATATGGTAGCAAAAGGGTGACAATAATAAATTCAGAGATGCAAAGTTGAATAAACGCTCAACGACGGTCTTGTCTTTGGTCCTAGGCTACTCGTGCTAGAGACGCGAGCCTAGAACACCAACAAAATCACGGTGCCGCACGTAAACAAGGGAGGAGCACACTCTGAATTTTTTTTTCTTTTTTTTTTTTTTTTTTGCACTTTTTTCCTCTTTTTTTTGCTCGCAACAAATTTTTCGAAAAAGTCTACAAATGGTCTAAAACTGCCTAGCCAGAATTTTCCAGACTTAGTTTTTTTGAAGCTGGAACTATTTTTCTTCTGCGGATGGCTCGGAAGTTGGGGAGTCCTCTCGCTATTACGACTCGAGTATCGCGTGATCTGGAAATCGAGAACAATGCAACAATTATTGGACTCGGACTAGGACTGGTGGCGGAGATGAATCTGGTGGAACTCGGACTGGTGGCGAAGATGAATCTGGTGGAACTTCGGACTGGTGGCGCAGATGAATCTGGTGGAACTCGGATTTGGTGGCGGATATATGTTGCGGTGGACTCGGATGGGCGTGATGGCGGCGGATATGTGGTGGCGTATATGGATTCGGATTGGCGGTGAATATGTGGTGGTGGTATATGGCAGCGGCGGCGTGACAACCTCGTGAATGAACTCGAAACTCTAAAAGACTAGACTCTAAGACCAGCAACTTGACACGACGATGCAACCGCAAATTCAACAAAGCAAATCGAGAAAAGATTATGCAAAGGCTCAGATTGGTTCGGATGGATGAACTAACCCTAATTTTTTTTTGTGGCTTTTTTGTGGACTATAGGTATGAAGAACAGACTCGATCTAAACTACGAAAAACTGCAAAATCTCACCGAGCAACCTGGAAATCTGATACCACTTGATAGAGGCGAGGGTGTCCCGTCTTTCGATGAGATGGTGGCTATCGTTTTAGATGAAGTCGACTTTGACGATCCGACTACGAACGTGCGAGGACGTCCCGCCTTAGCAATCACTAAACCAACTCCGAGAGGTTATTGACCACGCCGGAGCACGATCAACCTAACCACGAAGGTCTGTTTCCTGCAGGCAAACGAAGAACAAGCAAGAAACTAAGATTGCAATCTGGATATTGCGAATATAAGAGAAAGCTTTATTGATCAAGGTGGGGTTGTGTGGCGCCTTTGTGCAGTCGTTGAACACAAGCGAAACGCGAAGTTGCAGCTATGGCGAACTTTTAATCTAAACAAAACCCAAAGTCTAAACGGTGCCCTAAGGGCTGTATATATGGAGGAAGAGGGGTGAATTTCGTGGCCCTTGGTGGAGGGTCGAAACTAACCCTATCTCTTGTTTCCCACACATACGGACTCTAAAAATAGCCTATATTAATGTATTTCGAAATTACATGGGCCTGGCCCAATAATAAGGTGACGCAGCACCTAGAATAGCCTCTGGACGAAATTTATGAAGTGGCATCTTGTATATTTCGTCCAAGGCTTCATGCACTCATTATGGTGGCTTCAAAGTCCTGAAATCATCACTTGTAACTCCATTCTTGTCCTCCTTGCGCATGCCATCATCTCCATGCTTGTTCTTCCTCCAATGTTCATCCTTCTCCAAGCTAGGCCCTTCATTTGTAAGCAAAACAAATGTATCCAATTTAGGCAGCATCATATTCTCATGAACATTAGAATCATTACCAAGAAACGAAAGTACCTGGTAATTTAGTTGGCGTGCGCGAGCTCTAGTAATTGGTCCAGTATGTATAGCACCAGGGGCTGTGGGTGTAACAATGGTATTGATGTCCTCATCAATTACCCAACCGTGCACCATACCGTACCAATCCAGAGGAGACGAAGGAGATTATGCGTCAAGTACAGGAGCTGCTCGACAAAGGTTATATACGCGAATCCCTTAGTCCTTGTGCTGTTCCTATTATTCTAGTGCCGAAAAAGGATGGTACGTCACGTATGTGTGTTGATTGTAGAGGCATCAATAATATTACTATTCGTTATCGTCACCCTATTCCTAGGCTAGATGATATGCTTGATGAATTGAGTGGCTCTACAATATTCTCCAAAGTTGATTTGCGTAGTGGATACCATCAAATTCGTATGAAATTGGGAGATGAATGGAAAACAGCATTTAAAACTAAGTTTGGATTATATGAGTGGTTAGTCATGCCTTTTGGGTTAACTAATGCACCTAGTAGTTTCATGAGATTAATGAACGAAGTTTTCGTGCTTTCATTGGACGATTTGTGGTAGTCTATTTTGATGATATCTGATTTATAGCAAATCTTTGGAAGAACATTTGGAACATTTACGTGCTCTTTTAATGCTCTACGTGATGCACGTTTGTTTGGTAACCTTGGGAAGTGCACCTTTTGCACCGACCGAGTATCTTTTCTTGGCTATGTTGTTACTCCACAGGAATTGAAGTTGATAAAGCCAAGATTGAAGCTATTGAGAGTTGGCGCAGCCCAAAACGGTCACACAAGTGAGGAGTTTCCTTGGCCTCGCTGGTTTCTATAGGCGTTTTGTGAGAGATTTCAGCACCATTGCTGCACCTCTCAACGAGCTTCCAAAGAAGGATGTGCCTTTTGTTTGGGGTACCGCACGGGAAGAAGCCTTCACGGTGTTGAAAGATAAGTTGACACATGCTCCTTTACTCCAACTTCCGATTTTAATAAAACTTTTGAGCTTGAATGTGATGCTAGTGGAATTGGATTAGGAGGTGTGTTATTACAAGATGGCAAACCTGTTGCATACTTTTACGAAAAATTGAGTGGGCCTAGTCTGAATTATTCTACTTATGATAAAGAATTATATGCTCTTGTTGGACTTTAGAAACATGGCAACATTATTTATGGCCCAAAGAATTTGTTATACATTCTGATCATGAATCTTTGAAACATATTAAAAGTCAAGCTAAACTAAATCGTAGACATGCTAAATGGGTTGAATTCATTGAGACTTTCCCTTATGTCATTAAACACGAGAAGGGTAAAGAAAATGTTATTGCCGATGCATTATCTCGTCGCTATACTATGCTTTCACAACTTGACTTCAAAATATTTGGTTTGGAGACCATCAAAGATCAATATGTGCATGATGCTGATTTTAAAGATGTATTGCAGCATTGTAAAGAAGGAAGAACATGGAACAAGTTTGTCGTTAATGATGTATTTGTGTTCCGTGCTAACAAGCTATGCATTCCAGCTAGCTCCGTTCGTCTTTTATTGTTGCAGGAGGCGCATGGAGGCGGACTAATGGGACACTTTGGCGTGAAGAAGACGGAGGACGTACTTGCTACACATTTCTTTTGGCCAAAGATGAGACGGGATGTTGAGCGTTTTATTGCTCGCTGCACTACATGTCATAAAGCTAAGTCACGACTCAATCCTCATGGTTTATATATGCCTTTGCCTGTACCTAGTGTTCCTTGGGAGGATATATCTATGGACTTTGTTTTAGGTTTACCTAGAACAAAGAAGGGGAGGGATAGCATATTTGTTGTCGTGGATAGATTCTCGAAAATGGCACACTTTATACCATGTCATAAAAGCGAAGATGCTGTTAATGTTGCTGATTTGTTCTTTCGTGAAATTATTCGCTTGCATGGTGTGCCAAATACTATTGTTTCAGATCGTGATACTAAATTTCTTAGCCACTTTTGGAGATGTTTATTGGCTAAGTTGGGGACTAAACTGCTTTTTAGTACTACTTGTCACCCCCAAACTGATGGACAAACTGAAGTAGTTAATAGAACATTGTCTACTATGCTTAGGGCTGTTCTAAAGAATAATAAGAAAATGTGGGAGGAATGCTTGCCTCATATTGAATTTGCTTATAATCGTTCATTGCATTCTACTACTAAGATGTGCCCTTTTGAAGTTGTGTATGGTTTCCTACCTCGTGCACCTATTGATTTGTTGCCTCATCCATCTTCGGAGAAGGTTAATTTTGATGCTAAAGAACGTGCTGAATTGATTTTAAAAATGCATGAGTTAACTAAGGAAAACATTGAGTGTATGAATGCTAAATATAAACTTGCTGGAGATAAGGGTAGAAAACATGTTGTGTTTGCACATGGAGATCTTGTTTGGTTACATTTGCGTAAGGATAGATTTCCTGATTTGCGCAAATCAAAGCTAATGCCACGTGCTGCTGGTCCCTTTAAGGTGTTGGAGAAAATAAATGATAATGCATATAAACTTGAGCTGCCTGCAGATTTTGGGGTTAGTCCCACTTTTAACATTGCAGATTTGAAGCCTTATTTGGGTGAAGAGGATGAACTTCCGTCGAGGACGACTTCATTTCAAGAAGGGGAGGATGATGAGGACATCAATACCATTGTTACACCCACAGCCCCTGCTGCCATACATACTGGACCAATTACTAGAGCCCCTGCACGCCAACTAAATTACCAGGTACTTTCGTTTCTTGGTAATGATTCTAATGTTCATAAGAATATGATGCTGCCTAAATTGGATACATTTGTTTTGCTTACAAATGAAGGGCCTAGCTTGGAGAAGGATGAACATTGGAGCAAGAACAAGCATGGAGATGATGGCATGCGCAAGGGGGACAAGAATGGAGTTACAAGTGATGATTTTAGGACTTTGGAGCCACCGTAATGAGTGCATGAAGCCTTGGACGAAATATACAAGATGACACTTCATAAATTTCGTCCAGAGGCTATTCTAGGTGCTGCGTCACCTTATTATTGGGCCAGGCCCATGTAATTTCGAAATACATTAGTATGGGCTATTTTTAGAGTTCGTATGTGTGGGGAAACAAGAGATAGGGTTAGTTTCGGACCCCTCCACCAAGGGCCACGAAATTCACCCCCTCTTCCTCCATATATACAGCCCTTAGGGCACCGTTTAGACTTTGGGTTTTGTTTAGATTAAAAGTTCGCCATAGCTGCAACTTCGCAGTGCCGTTTGTGTTCCACGACCAGACAAAGGCGTCACAGAACCCCACCTTGATCAATAAAGCTTTCATCTTATATTCGCAATACCCAGATTGCAATCTCAGTTTCTTGCTTGTTCTTCGTTTGCTCGCAGGAATAGACCCACGTGGTCAGGTAGATCGTGCTCCGGCTTGGTGAATAACCTCTCGGAGTTGGTTTAGCGATTGCTAAGGTGCGACGTCCTCGCACGCTCATAGTCGGATCGTCAAAGTCGACCTCCACCAAAGCGAAATCCACCATCTCATCGAAAGACGGGACACCTTTGCCTCTATCAGGCACTATACGAGTTGAGCATACGGTCCAAGTATCCTTCAAAATCGGTGCAGATGAGGACACTTTGGAGTGTGATGTGGTCCCAATGACCGTTTGCCTCCTCCTCGTTGGTCGGCCATGGCAATTCGACCGTGGTGTCTACCAGAATGGGCGTACAAACCACTATAGCTTCAAGATGAAAGGCAAAGAATATATCCTACGACCCATGTCTCCTAGTCAAGTGATAGCCGACAAACAAGCCACCAACCAAAGAGAGAAGAGTGAGAAAGTGAGCCACCAAAAAGTGAGTGAGAGCCACAAGACAAATTTGAGCGCCTCTTCGCCTAGAGAGAAAAACCTCATACTATTCGCCACCAAACATGAGATGAGAGAAGTGTGTGAGAACCCATCGAGTGTGATGCACTTTGTCCTTGTGAGATGCGGAGCATCCTTCCATCATCCCCATGGACTCTACATCAACACCTACAACACCACAAGGACCGATGACTTGAGCACGTGCAAGAGCTCTTGAAACCGAGGTGACATCAATCCTCTCACAACTCTCCTTCGATTCACATGAGACATGGTTACTACCTCAAACGGAAACTCTATGCATACTCAGGCACCAAGGAGTCGACCATGAAGAGGCTAGGAAGCAAGGAGAATCGGAAGCGGAAGACATACTTGAAGACGGAGAGGAGAAAGCAACAAGTACCAGGGAGGCCGGACGATCCGGACAGAGGCCCGGACGATCCGGACATAGCCCGGATGATCCGGACCCCGGTCCGGACGATCCGGCTAACTCCACCGAAGGCAACAGAACCTCCACGCTGAAGCCGGGTCATCTGGACCCAGGCCCGGATCATCCGGACCCCGTCCGGACGTCCGGACCCCCAGCCGGACATCCGGCCCTGCGCCGTCACCAGCAGAGCACCCGGACCATCCGGGCCCCCACCCGGATCATCCGGACCAGCCCGGATCATCCGGACCGTCGCCCGGATCGTCCGGCTAGCGCCTGCGCGCGCGTGTTGGGCTGAGCCCATGTACCCCTTCGCCCCAGACTCTATATATAGGACCCCCTCTCCTCACTTTGAGACTCAGCATTGGATTAGCTCATATTTGTGTGTGAGAGCCTTTGCTCATCCACCGGTACTTCTCCACGGAGATCAGGACCTCCGTCTAGGAGAAGATCCATCGGATTCAAGACCCCTATCTAGGGAAGATCCCCCTCGTGGATTCAAGGCCCCTATCTAGGGAAGAACATCAAGGCCTCCTCTTGGAGATGAACGGTTCCTTTGTATCCTTACCCTAGTTGACTATGTATCTTGTGGATCTCATGTGTGTATGTTGATCTAGCACTTGTGTGATCGATTCCTTGTTCGTTGAGTGATTCTCTCTCGTTTTCCCCGTGTTTCCCCTCGTGCTTCCGCGTGTTCTTCGTGTTTCCCCCGTAGGATCCCCTCCAAACGTGAAAGATCGATGAATTAGGGTTCCACCCTACATCATATGGTATCATGAGCCAGGTTGATCACGTTTTTGGAGCCCCTACCTCGTGATTTCTAGCTTGATTTTGTTGTTTTCGTCCTAAAAACCCGAAAATCCCCACAAAAACCCCCCAAATTTTTTTGTGATTTGTTAGTTTTGATGATGTTTTGTTGTTTTGATCCGTGGATTCGGTGTGTAACTCGTGGATCTTGTGTTTCCCCACCTTCCCCCCCTCGAACTCCACCCAAAATCCCCGAAATCGTCAATTTCCACCCCATTTTTGTGTTCTTCCCGAGCAGTTCCCGTGCGTGGTTGACCTGCTCGGATCATCCGGACCAAGTCCCGGATCATCCGGACTCGCCCGGATCATCCGGCTCCTGGCCCGGATCATCCGGCTTCCTCTGCCGAAACTGCAGATTCTGCAGCCCACATCCACCACCACCACCATCCACACACATATACACCTTCCCCACCTATCCACCACCATTTCCACTTGCCAAACCCCAAGACTCAACCTCCGTACTACCATTCGATTTTGAGTTCGAGAATTTGAGTGAGATTTCCGTGTCCTTTTGTGTTTCGGCTATCTAGGCGCGATGTGACATCAACAACAAATGCTCATTTTGGTCGGCTACTCATCTTCGCTACGGACGGTAACACCGACAACATCTTTGTCATACCTTGCAATTGCATTGATAACCATCATATACCATCTTTTGCGTTGCTTACCCACCGAGACTAGCCTTTGAGTATTGCCGGCAACGTGACTTGTGCACATTAGTTGCATACACCATATCATACATACAATTGAGGTGCATATCTCGGAATCAACTTGTGTGTCACAAAGTTGTCATCGCATACACAATTGCTATCTTAGTTAAATCAAGTTTGCATAAGAAAAGAGCTCAAAAGAGAAAGAGCCACTCAAGCTTTTAAGCAAAGAGGAAAGATAAGCAAAGAGCTTATAAGCAACAAGCATAGCATCATACAACATTATGATTGTCATATAAGATCATCTTGGATCATTGCACCGATACACCATACATATAGCATACGTGGGATAGAGATCGTTGCATTTTTGCCTAGTAGGTTGTGCACAAGCTCCGTATCCGCCTATTGTGCAATCGTGCTAGCGTCTCTCTAGTATTGTGCAACAAGAGCATTTTCGTGGATTCCACATTTTGACTCAATTTTGGTTTGCACAATCCCATTTATCTATTTGCGTGTGTGTTTCCGTGTACCACTACTTGCTTGATCTACTTGTTGCATATGTGAATTTGCGAATCTTCTTCAACATTTTTGAGTCAAGCTAACAATTACAATCAATTTTGTGCCACCATCCTAACCAAGCTCCACCAAAGGCTTTTATTTGTGTAGGTGTGAGAATCGACAAGGATCGGTACCAATAGTGCTATTTCATTGTCCGCATTTGAGTGAACTTGATTCATCTTCAACTTCGGTCAAAGGTACATTGGTATTCATTCTTCTCCTTCTACCACTCACAATTTGCTTGAAATGATGGATAGGCCAAGTTCTTCTACAAATCCACTCTTCATCGAGCAAGACGACGACATGTCATCATACGTCACCAAGAGCCACCTCTTTGGTGCGCAACGAGCTCTCCATCAAGAGCAACAAGCATTGAGCGAACGCATCGACAACCTCTCCACCGACTTGCGACTCTCCGAGCAACATACACGAGATTACTTCGACAACAAACTCGACGCGCACAAGAAAGAGAATGATGCAAGAATGGACGAGATCCGCGCCTTGTTGGTGAACCTGCGTACTTCTACCTCTTCACACTCAAGACGGAGCCACTCAAGTCGCCACTCCGACGACTCCTTCTCCGACACAAGTACACCGTCATCGAACATTCTTCGTCGAGCCGCGCGTCAAGACCGTCATGCATCTCGCAACCCGCTACACGACAAGAATCTCCAAGGGCAAGTTGATGAAGAAGTTCCTCGTCCTCAATCGAGCCAAATGGCTTTTGCTCAAGCTCAAGAACGACAACGTCTTCGCCACCAACAAGAACAAGAACGAGCGCGCCTACACCAAGAGCAACAAGACGCCGAGGCTCAACGTCTTCAACAACAACGAGAAGCACAAGCTCTTGAGGCGGAACGCGCCCTTCAAGCATCAACTCGAGCTCTCGCCAACCGCAATCGCGAACGGCGCAATCAAGAGGAAGCACTTCGAGAAGAAATACAAGAGAGGAATTACCATCCGCGTGCGCAACGTCAAGCTCCTCAAGCTCAACCTCAACCTCGAGGTCAACAAGAACAAGTTGATCATGGACTTCCTCCTCGCCAAGAGCAACATGAGGATGATTACCCTCCACGACAAGAACGTCATCATCAACATCGACCTCAACACAATGAAGAGCAACGCTATGGCAAGCTCAAGTTCACAATGCCCAAGTTCAATGGAACCAATGATCCCGAAGAGTACCTCTCATGGGCATTGAAGGTCGACAAAATCTTTCGTTTGCACAACTATGTGGAAGAGAAGAAGATCGCTATGGCATCACTTGAGTTCCAAGACTATGTGCTCATATGGTGGGAACAAGTCCTTGAGCGCCGACAAGCAAGAGGTGAACCTCCAATCACCACTTGGGCTCAAATGAAGGATGTCATGCGAGAACGCTTTGTGCCCACCTACTACAACCGTGATCTCTTCAAGAAGCTACAACTCCTCAAGCAAGGAACAAAGAGTGTTGAAGAATACTACAAGTAAATGGAGATTGCCATGATTCGAGCCAATGTCACGGAGGATGATGAGCAAACAATGGCACGATTCTTGAACGGACTCAACCATCCCATCAAGAAGATTGCCGACTTCCAACCCTACTCCAACCTCATTGAGCTCGTGCATCAAGCCACAAAGGCGGAACGACAAGTGCAAGATGACTTCAAGTACGCCAAGTACTCATCCAAGACATACGGCCTCTCCAACAACCAAGCTTCAACAACTACTCCAACTTCGACATCAACCAAGTCTTTTCCAAGCAACGACAACAAGTCAAGTTACAAGAAAACTTCTACAAGTTCAAGTCGTCCTCCTCCTACTACAAGCAACTCCAAGCCGCGTGCTTCATCATCTACTCCAACCGATGAGACCGTCAAGACAAGCTCCTTCAAGTGTTTTACTTGCGGCGGCCGAGGCCACAAGTCATATGAATGCACCAACAAGCGCACCATGATACTCAACGACGATGGCACCTACGACTCAATGAGTGAAGATGAAATGGACGCCATTGAGCAAGTGGCCATGCACCGGCGCATCAACGAGGATGAAGATGATCAAGTCTTTTGTGATGAAGATACAAGCCCCGCTCTTGTTGTCTCCAAAGTCTTGACACTTCAACATCATCAAGAAGAAGACCAACGATGCCACATCTTCCACACAAAGGCCGGCATCAATGGGAGATCCGTCAAGGTCATCATCGATGGAGGTAGTTGCCACAACTTGGCAAGCGAAGAACTATGCTCCAAGCTCCAATTGGTCAAGAAGAAGCATCCGCAACCATACAAAGTTCAATGGCTAAGTGACTCCGGCACATACGGTCCAAGTATCCTTCAAAATAGGTGCATATGAGGACACTTTGGAATGTGATGTGGTCCCAATGACCGTTTGCCACCTCCTCCTTGGTCGGCATGGCAATTCGATCGTGGTGTCTACCACAATGGGCGTACAAACCACTATAGCTTCAAGATGAAAGGCAAAGAATATGTCCTACGACCCATGTCTCCTAGTCAAGTGATAGCCGACAAACAAGCCACCAACCAAAGAGAGAAGAGTGAGAAAGTGAGCCACCAAAAAGTGAGTGAGAGCCACAAGCCAAATTTGAGCGCCTCTTCGCCTAGAGAGAAAAACCTCATACTATTCGCCACCAAACATGAGATGAGAGAAGTGTGTGAGAACCCATCGAGTGTGATGCACTTTGTCCTTGTGTGCAAGGATGGAGAACCAAAAACTAACACCACTCATGAGTTACCTTTGGTGTTTCAATCTCTTTTGCAGGAATTCCAAGATGTTTTCCCGATGAGCTACCTCGGGTCTACCTCCTCTTGAGGTATTGAGCATCGAATCGACCTCATCCCGAGCGCCACTTCCAAACAAAGCTCCCAACCGTGTCAATCCCGAAGAAACCAAGGAGATTCAACGGCAAGTACAACAACTAATCGACAACGGTCATGTACGTGAAAGCTTAAGCCCTTGTGCCGTTCCCGTTATTCTTGTGCCTAAACCCGATGGAACTTTCCGCTTGTGCTCCGATTGTAGACCCATAAATGCTATCACCGTGCGCTATAGGCATCCCATTCCTCGCTTAGATGATATGCTTGATGAACTTAGTGGAGCCAACTTTTTCTCAAAAATTGATCTTAAAAGTGGCTACTATCAAATCCGCATTCATGAGGGTGATGAATGGAAAACCACTTTCAAAACAAAATTTGGCTTATATGAATGGTTGGTCATGCCTATGGGTTTGTCGGAAGCTCCCGGAACTTTTGTGCGTCTTATGCATCATGTACTTCGGCCATACATTGGAATCTTTGTTGTGGTTTACTTCGATGATATTCTTGTGTTTAGCAAAACCATGAAAGAGCATCTTGATCATGTTAAGCTTGTTTTGCAAATGCTTCGAAAGGAAAGTCTTTATGCCAACTTGAAGAAATGCACTTTTGGAGTTGACAAAGTGGTTTTCTTGGGTTTCGTTGTCTCTTCCAAGGGTGTCCATGTTGATGAAACTAAGATCAAAGCAATTAAAACTTGGCCCCAACCCACCAATTTGCAACAAGTGCGAAGTTTCCTTGGTCTTGCAGGTTTTTATCGCCGCTTTGTGAAAAACTTTAACACTATTGCAGCTCCTTTGCATGCTTTGAGTAAGAAGAATACTCCTTTTGTTTGGGGACCTTTGCAATCAAACGCTTTTTATGAGCTCAAGTCTTTGCTTACTCATGCTCCGATTCTTGCTTTACCCAATTTTGACAAAACTTTTGAGGTCCATTGTGATGCAAGTGGTACCGGAATTGGCGGAGTTTTAATGCAAGAAAAACGAGTCATTGCTTATTTTAGTGAAAAACTCTCCGGTGCTCAACTTAACTATCCCGTGTATGACAAGGAATTGTATGCTTTAGTGCATATCCTCCATGTTTGGGAACATTATCTTAGACCTCATGAGTTTGTCATCCACACCGATCATGAAACGCTTAAGTACTTAAAAGGACAAACTAAATTGAACAAGCGACATGCTAAATGGAGTGAATTTATTGAATCTTTTCCATATGTGATCAAGTACATTAAGGGCAAGGAAAATGTAGTTGCCGATGCACTTTCACGCATATGTACACTTGTCGCCCAACTTGAGTTGAATGTTATTGGTTTTGAGCACATCAAAGATTTGTATGCTAGTGATCCATCTTTTGCACATCATTATGCTAAATGTTTGACGCATAGATCTTGGGAACAATATTACCTTAAGGACGGTTATCTTATGAGAGCTAACAAACTTTGCATACCCGAGTGATGCGGAGCATCCCACGTTCATCCCCATGTACACTCCGACTACTCTCTAAGCCCCAAGAGGACATATGACGAGACCTCGAACATACGCCATTGGACACAAGGTGAATTCTCTCCTCTCCGAACCGTCACTTTCCGCATATGAGACACGGCTACTACCTCATGCATGGACCTTGCATACACTCAGGTACAACCTACATGACCATGGAGAATCCAAGGACCAAGGCCAAGCATGGAAGAGAAGACGGGAAGAAAGGAGAAGAAGAAGACGAAGCGGCTGCAGGAATCAGGCCGGACGTCCGGGCCGCCGTCCGGATCATCCGGGCCCAGCCGGATCATCCGGACCCTACCCCGGATCATCCGGGTAAAGACTCCGAAGACAACAGAAGCCCCCGACGAAGCCGGATCATCCGGACGGTCGCCGGATCATCCGGACCCCGACACCGGATCATCAGGGCCACCATCTGGATCATCCGGACCCCTTTGTCTGTGTGACTTGGGCCGAGGCCCATGTACCCCTTCGCCCCTCACTTACCCCTTCGTGGCTTAGCACTATAAATAGACCTCCTCCTCCCCACTTTGAGGGTTAGCGTTGGTTTAGCTCAGATTAGAGATAGAGCTACGCTCATCTATCGGATCTCCTCCTCATGAGAGACCGCGGCCTCTTCGGAGAAGATCCTCTCGGATACAAGACCCCTTTATGGGAAGATCCCCTCGTGGATTCAAGGCCTCCTCTTGGAGATGAACGGTTCCTTTGTATCCTTACCCTAGTTGACCATGTATCTTGTGGATCTCATGTGTGTATGTTGATCTAGCACTTGTGTGATCGATTCCTTGTTGGTTGAGTGATTCTCTCTCGTTCTCCCCGTGTTTCCCCTCGTGCTTCCGCGTGTTCTTCGTGTTTCCTCCGCACGATCCCCTCCAAACGTGAAAGATCGAAGAATTAGGGTTCCACCCTACATCTTATGGTATCATGAGCCACGTTGATCACGTTTTTGGAGCCCCTACCTCGTGATTTCTAGCTTGATTTTGTTGTTTTCGTCCTAAAAACCCGAAAATCCCCACAAAAATACCCCCAAAATTTTTTGTGATTTGTTGGTTTTGATGATGTTTTGTTGATTTTGATCCATGGATTTGCTTGGTTTCAAGTGGATCTAGCATCTCCCCAAGTTTCCCCACCTTCCATCCATGAAATCCCTCAAATTTTGCCCCGAAAATCATCCATTTCCGCCCAAAAATTCGTCCCCGAGAGCAAATCCCGAGAAGTTTGACTTGCCCGGATCATCCGGACCTTCTCCCGGATCATCCGGACCAAGCCCGGATCAGCTGGACGCCCCCCGGACGTCCGGATAAATCGAGCACCCAGAAAACAGAACCGGCGCTGACGAACCCGGATCATCCGGATTTCCTCCCGGATCATCCGGACCAAGCCCGGATCATCCGGACCTCCTCCCGGATCATCCGGTTAACCCTGAAACTGACTTCGGCTGATTTTTGTTTTGTCCATAACTAATTCATCCGAACTCCGATTTTGACGTTCTTTAGCTCGTTTTGAAGCTCTTGACATCCCCCATCCCACAAAAATACCACCAACATCATTTGACTCCATCATATTTTCTGAAATTTGGCAAGTTTGCCTAGGCCCTCCACCATATCATCCGCATTACCACCACCGACTTCCGCAACCTAACCCATTTTGTTCCCCATAGCATTTGAGGTTGTTTGAGTAGTGACTTGAGTCTCCTAAGGTGTTTCGGCTACTTAGGGACGGTTTCTTATTCATCAACCACCACCACCACCACTTCCACATAAACTTCCCACCATACACTTCCGACAACCCCAACTTAACCCAATTGTTGTTTGAGCTTTTTCGAATTGTGGCTTGTGTCTCCTAAGGTGTTTCGGCTACTTAGGGCCGGCAACTTCAACTCCGACTCGTGTATAGCCCATCATTCCATCCGCATTGCGTAGTGCAAAACCACCACCGCTTTCCGCTACCACCATTTGACATTTGTCATTTGAGATTTTGAGTTTGCGGTTTTTCCGTTTCCTAAGGTGTTTCGGCTACTTAGGGACGAGTCTCCATCATCTTGGTATCTACACCAAGAACACCGCCACTCATCATCGCAAGGACGGTAACCTCGACGACACCATTGTATATTCCCTTGCAATTGCATTGTTAACCCCTAGCCCATTTTGCGTCACTTACCTATCGAGACTAGCCATTTGAGTATTGCCGGCAACGTTACTTGTGCAAAATAGTGGTCCATACCTTCCATTGCATACATACCATATCATATTGGTATCATATCATCCATTGTGCCTCAAGTTTGTTCCCGCATATACACAATTGCTATCTTGGTTTGTGCATTGTACAAAAGTGGCCATAGAGAAAAAAAAGCTTTTAAGCAAAAAGAGAGCAAAGAGCTCGTGAGAAAGTGCCATAGCATCATACCCCATTGCACATAAGATTGTCAAACCTACATCATATGATATCATGCTTGAGAGAAACACCGGGAACCATACATACATAGCATACTTGGGATAGAAGAATATCCATTTTGCATCTTATAGGTTGTGCACAAGTGTCGTATCCGCCTATTGAGCAATCGTGCTTGCGTCTCTCTTGAGTTGTGCAACACGAGCGTTTTGGTGGATTCCACATTTTGAGCTTATTCCTTGGTTGCGCGACCCCATTTATCTATCCGTGTGTGTGTTTCCGTGTACCTTTCTTTGCTATTGGTCTACTTGTTTCGCTTGCGAATTTGTGAATCTTTTTCAACATTATTGACTCTTGCTAACATTTTGCATTGAATTTTTGTGCCACTATCCTCACCGAGCTCCACTATAAGCTTTACTTGTGTAGGTGTGAGAACCGACAAGGATTGGTACCAATAGTGCTATTTCATTGTCCACATTTGAGTGAACTTGATTCATCTTCAACTTTGGTCAAAGGTACATTGGTATACGTTCTTCTCTTTCTCCCACTCATATTTGCTCGAGTCTTGTGATGGATAGGCAAGGCATTCCCTCTCCGTGTAATGACAACAACGACGGCGTGAACAACTACATCACCAAAGCGTCTATCTTCGATCTACAACGACAAATGCAAGGCGCACAATCAAGATTGCGAGAGCGCATCGAGAACATCTCCATCGACATTCGTCACTCCGAAGCAAGGAAAAGGGACTACATCGACAAGAAGCTTGCCGCACATAAAGAGGAGCAAGATGCAAGGATGGAGGAGATTAGGGCCTTGATCAAGTCTTCTTCCACTTCATCATCCTCAAGACGACGACGGTCAAGCCACAAGTCTTCGGAGCGCGAAAAAGATGCAAGTGCAAATCGTCCTCGTCCACATCTACATGGCGATCACCATCACGTTCATCATCATCACCGCCATGAAGGGCAAGTCACCTCCAAGCATCATGTGCACGACGACGACGAACGACATCTACTACGAGCTCAAGCACGACAACGACATCATCATCATGAAGATGCTCCACAAGCGCAAATGCACAAGTCCCAACAAGCCCTACTTCACGCCAAGTCCAAGCTTCAAGAGCACAAAAGAAGACCGTGAGACGACCACCACCAAGACAGCGCTACGGCTACACCAACCACTTTGGCATCTTCGCCAAGTGCTATCAAGGCATCTTCGCCTTTGGACGTACGGCATCTTCGCCTACGCATGAGTACGCCTACATCGACTTCATCAAGTCCAAGGCGACGACCTCCGAGCGAGGGTGACACTTCCATCTTCGGAAGCCCCTCAAGGAAGATGGCCGAGCATGGGAAACTCCCTTCGGTCATGGAGACGAGATATGAGGTGCCACATCATATGGGCCTGCTACACCAAGACGGTGACAAGAAGGTCGAGCAAGGGCCATCCCCTTCGACCACGGCGATAGGAGTTGAGCATGGAGACATTTGCACCAACATCCCTCCGACACCCACATATGTCGAGATGCCCCAAGTGCCATGTGAGGAGAGCCACCACCCCATGAGTGACATGAGTGACTCCACCATACGTGACATTGAAAGCATTTCCTACGAGAGGATGAGTGTGACCACCACTAGCCCCACACATGAGAGCATGCCACACATCCTATGTGAGGTTGAGCGCCATTTGAGTGACTCCAACAAACATATGAGTGAGAGCATCCTTGAGGGAGTGAGTGAGCCACACCACTTAGAGAGTGAGGTAGTTGACACGGCATGTGAGGCCACTATGATTTCTAACGACTTACCCTCTACTCCTTGTGTGTTTTCTCCTTTGGTGCTAGGTCTCCTACATGACAACATGCCTGCCATTGATGAGCCCATACCTCCTATGGAGATGACGATGGCCATGATGGACGATGATGCACCCCCCACATGGTTCCATCAAGATGAAGATGACAATGAGACGAGCTTCAACACCACACCTACAACACATGAGCGACACTCCAAAGGTAACATAGGTGATGGTGCTTCTCTCGTCCCACTAGTGGACGCTCTTGACAATGATTGCTCCCATGATGTTGACCCACCTATTTCCATGCTTCATGCTAGTGAGACTTCTTCATGCCTTGACTTACCTATTTATGATGAATATGATGATGAGCATGTTGAGTTGCCTAGTTATGATGCTATGATTCATAGGATATCATGTGAAAATTCTATTGGTCACTTCATGTTTGACAATCCATTGAACTTGTCATATGCTATGAGTGAGATCTGCCATATTGCATCCCTACAATCTCAACATAGTAACTATGCATGCCCCATTAAAATCAATCCCATTTGCACTTATGGCATAGATGGCGAGATGATGGTCATTGGCTTTTGTTTTCATGTGATGATATTGCCATGCTTCCTTTACATGATTTGCGCAATTCATCCAATATGTCATGCCATGATCACATTGTTCCAAATATGCATTGTTTTGGATGTTGTCAATATTCTCCACGTGATGTTGCTACTCATGCTCATGAGGAGACCCCCATAGTTTCCTCATACATATTAGGAGATCTTGATACATTTCATACTTTGCATGATTCCCATAATTGCTTGCACCATATGCATAACATGAATAACAATGCTCTCGATATTTCTCATGATGCATTACATCCTTCGAGTCTCCATTATGTTATACATCATAACAAACCTCTCATGATGGATGACATGTTTCTATATCACGCATCTCATTTATTTGAGCATTGGCTATTTTGTGCTAACAAACACACGCACGTGCGCATCATGATGGATGATGTGTACATCTACCACGCACACACAATTTTCCCTTTGTCTTTGTTTTGTGTAGGCACTCACGTATACTCGTTAACCTCTCAATCCCAAGAGTTGACGAAACGAGCTCTTGAGAGCAACGATGCTTTGGGATCCCGTGGACTATCCTCACCTCCGTCCCCTTCGCGCAAGGACTACGCGCAACTCCTCTACTTGGCTCTCACACGGCTATGGGCTATTTACCACTCGTCACCTTATGCCCATACTATTGTGTTCACTTTGCATGTTATGCTTGCTCCTATGCCTTTGCCATGCAATTGTGACCCTTGCTTGCATATACCCATGATGCACCATTATCCTACTTCTATGTGTATTTGCATGCTTGGTGGAGATCCTTGTTGCTTTTGCCATGTTTATCATGAGCCCCATGCTATTGATGCTTGTTGTGTTGGGAGAGTCACGATGCCTTATTGCTATTTACATATGGCTTCTCACCAAGATATTCATGCTATTTTTCTCACATCTTGCTTTCATGCTTGTGCTATGTCATGTGAATTATTCATGCCCACTATTTGCACACATGACATGCTTGCCATGATTCCTTCTAGTATGTTGCTTCTTCGCACTACTAGCTTGCTTAACTTGATCGCTATGATTGCTTGCTATGTTGCATCACCCATGTTCGACTATTACTTGCTTTCTTGGGTTGATGACATAGATGTTGATGCCTCTCACTTGATTTGTCATGATCATTGCCTCTTGTCTCCATTAGTTGCATCTCTCATATCACCTTGTATTGAGTGCCAACTTGCTATGCTTATTGATCTTGGAGAGTTGGACACTTTACTTGTGATGCATGTTTGTTTGATTGAGCCTATTGCATTTGGTTGTTCTCGCATCATATGCCTACATACTATGCAATACTCCCTTGTCATTTCTTATGATGAGTATGATACATACACTTGTTGGGTATCTTACCACACGAATGATCGGTTTCGCCATTTTGGTACCCTCATTTGTTTTTCCAAGTGTTTGTCATGTTCTTTCATTTTGAAGGATTTACAAGGCGGGACCACCACGAGACATATTGGTTGTGTGAAGGCATACAAGATGCGCGACTCCATCATCCTTGAGACACTCCTAAAGGTGAACTCCTTCTCTTTGAGCCATCCTCAAATACGCTTATTGGATGGGTCACTCTTTCATTGTTGTTTCCTTCTTGTTGTCTACATGATACATCTCGTGATCGGAGGAGCGACATTGGAGATTGGCTACATGGACCTTCACATTGAGGAGCGCTCACACTTATTGGATGCACCGTCGGAATTCCACTCATGCCTCGACAACGAGCTTTGGTACACCAACACCTCCATATTTGTTGATTGTGCTCATACATGTCATGCTCGATGGACATATCATACTCACCACAAGTTTGCACCCCACGCATGGATTGACTCACGTTGTGCTTGCCTTGTTGCATCTATTTCCACGTCATCCATGATATATGAGCTTGCGCATTTCCTTAGCAAATTTGTTGTGATCTACCTTGAAGGCATATTCATACATCATGATCATATTGTCCATCATCAATTGCATGATAACATATACATATTGAGAATCCATTTCCATATTCATGCTATTGATAAACCTTCTCACTATGACATCATTTTACACCGTGGTTGCATTGATCACCTTTACAACACATTTGTGTGCACAATGAATGCATTTTCTCCCATGAATGCTTTGCATCTCATTCTAGATCATCTTAATAAGCTTCATGCGCTTTGTCACAACCAATCTTGCCGCACGGACTCATTCTTACATGATGGACACTTTGTGTGCGCTAACCATTGTATTTCCGAGTGTTGCTTGTGTTTGCTCTTTTTGCATGTCTATCACTCCGGCGACACCTTGGACTACGCGGATTGCACCATGTCTTAATTCATTGAGACTTTCCCTTATGTCATTAAACACGAGAAGGGAAAATGTTATTGCGATGCATTATCTAAATGCGCTATACTATGCTTTCACAACTTGACTTCAAAATATTTGGTTTGGAGACCATCAAAGATCAATATGTGCATGATGCTGATTTTAAAGATGTATTGCAGCATTGTAAGAAGAAGGAAGAACATGGAACAAGTTTGTAGTTAATGATGTATTTGTGTTCCGTGCTAACAAGCTATGCATTCAGCTAGCTCCGTTCGTCTTTTATTATTGCAGAGGCATGGGCGGACTAATGGGACACTTTGGCGTGAAGAAAGGCAGGGCCTTTACACATTTCTTTTGGCCAAAGATGAGGCGGGATGTTGGCGTTTTGTTGCTCATTGCACTACATGTCATAAAGCTAAGTCACGACTCAATCCTCATGGTTTATATATACCTAGTGTTCCTTGGGAGGATATATCTATGGACTTTGTTTTAGGTTTACCTAGAACAAAGAAGGAAGGATAGCATATTTGTTGTCGTGGATAGATTCTCGAAAATGGCACACTACCATGTCATAAAAGCGAAGATCTTTGTTAATGTTGCTGATTTGTTCTTCGTGAAATTATTAAACTTGCATGGTGTGCCAAATACTATTGTTTCAGATCGTGATACTAAATTTCTTAGCCACTTTTGGAGATGTTTATTGGCTAAGTTGGGGACTAAACTGCTTTTTAGTACTACTTGTCACCCCAAACTGATGGACAAACTGAGTAGTTAATAGAACATTGTCTACTATGCTTAGGGCTGTTCTAAAGAATAATAAGAAAGGAGGAATGCCTCATATTGAATTTGCTTATAATCGTTCATTGCATTCTACTACTAAGATGTGCCCTTTTGAAGTTGTGTATGGTTTCCTACCTCGTGCACCTATTGATTTGTTGCCTCATCCATCTTGGAGAAGGTTAATTTTGATGCTAAAGAGCGTGCTGAATTGATTTTAAAATGCATGAGTTAACTAAGGAAAACATTGAGTGTATGAATGCTAAATATAAACTTCTTGGAGATAAGGTGAAAAACATGTTGTGTTTGCACATGGAGATCTTGTTTGGTTACATTTGCGTAAGAATAGATTTCTGATTTGCGCAAATCAAAGCTAATGCCACGTGCTGCTGGTCCTTTAAGGTGTTGGAGAAAATAAATGATAATGCATATAAACTTGAGCTGCTGCTGATTTTGGGGTTAGTCCACTTTTAACATTGCAGATTTGAAGCCTTATTTGGGTGAAGAGGATGAACTTCAGTGGGGGACTTCATTTCAGAAGGGGAGGATGAGGACATCAATACCATTGTTACACCCACAGCCCTGCTGCCATACATCTTGGACCAATTACTAGAGCCCACACGCCAACTAAATTACAGGTACTTTGTTTCTTGGTAATGATTCTAATGTTCATAAGAATATGATCTTCCTAAATTGGATACATTTGTTTGCTTACAAATGAAGGGCTAGCTTGGAGGATGAACATTGGAGCAAGAACAAGCATGGAGATGATGGCATGCGAGGGACAAGAATGGAGTTACAAGTGATGATTTTAGGACTTTGGAGCCACCGTAATGAGTGCATGAAGCCTTGGACGAAATATACAAGATGACACTTCATAAATTCGTCCGAGAGAGGCTATTCTAGGTGCTTTCGTCACCTTATTATTAGGCAGGCCCATGTAATTTCAAATACATTAGTATGGGCTATTTTAGAGTTAGTGTGGGAAACAAGAGATAGGGTTAGTTTGGACCCCTCCACCAAGGGCCACAATACCCCTCTTCCTCCATATATCTGCCCTTAGGGCACCGTTTGAACTTTGGGTTTTGTTTAGATTAAAAAGTTCGCCATAGCTGCAACCCGGCGTGCTTCGTTTGTGTTCCTGACGAGGACAAAGCGTCACAGGCCACCTTGATCAATAAAGCTTTCATCTTATATTACGCAATACGGTTGCAATCTCAGTTTCTTGCTTGTTCTTCGTTTTCATAGGAATAGACCCATTAGTCGGGTGGATCGTGCTCGGCTTGGTGATAACCTCTCGGGTTGGTTTAGCGATTGCTAGGTCGGCGTCCTCGCCTTGCGCTCATAGTCGGATCGTCAAAATCGACCTCCACCAAGCGAAATCCACCATCTCATCGAAGAGCGGGACACTTGCCTCTATCGGGCACTATCTGAGTTGAGCATACGTTCCAGTATCCTTCAAAATCGGTGGAGATGAAGACACTTTGGAGTGATGTGGTCCCAATGACGTTGCCTCCTCCTCGTTAGTACGGCCATGGCAGATTCGACCTGTCACCTGAGAATGGTGACACAAACCACTATAGCTTCAGATGAAGGCAAAGAATATATCTCTGACCCATGTCTCCTAGTCAAGTGATAGCCGACAAACAAGCCACCAACAAAGAGAGAAAGAGTGAGAAAGTGAGCCACCAAAAAGTGAGTAGAGCCACAAGACAAATTTGGCGCCTCTTAAGCCTAGGAAAACCTCATACTATTAAGCCACCAAACATGAGATGAGAAAGTGTGTGAGAACCCTTGAGTGTGATGCACTTTGTCCTTGTGAGATGGGCATCCTTCCATCATCCCCATGGACTCTCCAACACCTACAACACCACAAGGACCGATGACTCAGCACGTGCAGAGCTCTTGAAACCGAGGTGACATCAATCCTCTCACAACTCCTTGATTCACATGAGACATGGTTACTACCTCAAGCGGAAACTCTATGCATACTCGGGCACAGGGAGTCACCATGAAGAGGCTAGGAAGCAAGGAGAATCGAAGCGGAAGACATGCAGAAGGCGGAGGAAAGCAACAAGTACCGAGGCGGACGATCCGGATGAGAGGCAGACGATCGGACATAGCCGGATGATCCGGACCCGGTCCGGGATCCGCTAACTCCCTGACAGCCAGAACCTCCACAGCTGGCCGGGTCATCTGGACCCAGGCCGGATCATCCGGACCCTCCGGACGTGGACTGACCGGACATCCGCCTGCGCCCGTCTGGCCACCGGACCATCCGGGCCCCACCCGATCATCCGGACCAGCAGGATCATCCGGACGTCGCCCGGATCATCCGGCCGCTGCAGCAGCAGCGTGTTAGGCTGAGCCCATGTACCCTCGCCCAGACTCTATATAGGACCCCTCTCCTCACTTTGAGACTTAGCATTGGATTAGCTCATATTTGTGTGAGAGCCTTTGCTCATCCACGGTACTTCTCCACGGAGATCGGGACCTCCGTCTAGGAAGAAGATCCATCAGTTCAAGACCCTATCTAGGAAGATCCCGTGGATTCAAGGCCCTATCTGGGAAGAACATCAAGGCCTCCTCTTGGAGATGAGCGGTTCCTTTGTATCCTTACCTAGTTGACTATGTATCTTGTGGATCTCATGTGTATGTTGATCTAGCACTTGTGTGATCGATTCCTTGTTAGTTGAGTCTCTCGTTTTTCCGTGTTTCCCTCGTGCTTCGCGTGTTCTTGTGTTTCCCCGTGGGATCCCCTCCAGCGTGAAAGATCGGAATTAGGGTTCCACCCTACATCATATGGTATCATGAGCGGTTGATCACGTTTTTGGAGCCCTACCTCGTGATTTCTAGCTTGATTTTGTTGTTTTCGTCCTAAAACCGAAAATCCCAAAAAAACCCCCAAATTTTTTTTGATTTGTTAGTTTTGATGATGTTTTGTTGTTTTGATCCGTGGATTCGATTGTGCTTCGTGGATCTTGTGTTTCCCCTTCCCCCCCTCGAACTCCACCCAAATCCCGTCGTCAATTTCCACCCCATTTTGTGTTCTTCCCGGCAGTTCCGTGCGTGGTTGACCCTTTCGGATCATCGGACCAAGTCCCGGATCATCCGGACTGGGATCATCCGGCTCTGGCGGATCATCCATCCTCTGCAAAGCTGATTCTGCCCACATCCACCACCACCACCATCCACACATATACACCTTCCCCACCTATCCACCATTTCCACTTGCCAAACCCCAAGACTCAACCTCCGTACTACCATTGATTTGAGTTAGAATTTGAGTGAGATTTCCGTGTCCTTTTGTGTTTGGCTATCTAGGTGCGATGTGACATCAACAACAAATGCTCATTTTGGTGACTACTCATCTTAGCTACAGACGGTAACCGACAACATCTTTGTCATACCTTGCAATTGCATTGACCATCATATACCATCTTTTCGTTGCTTACCCACGAGACTAGCCTTTGAGTATTGCGGCAAGCGTGACTTGTGCACATTAGTTGCATACACCATATCATACATACAATTGAGGTGCATATCTCGGAATCAACTTTGTGTCACAAAGTTGTCATCGCATACAAATGCTATCTTAGTTAAATCAAGTTTGCAAAAAGAAACTCAAAGAAGAGCCACTCAAGCTTTTAAGCAAAGAGGAAAGATAAGCAAAGAGCTTATAAGCAACAAGCATAGCATCATACAACATTATGATTGTCATATAAGATCATCTTGGATCATTGCGATACACCATACATATAGCATCGTGGGATAGAGATGTTGCATTTTTGCCTAGTAGGTTGTGTGACTCATATCGCCTATTATTGTGCATCGTGCTAGCGTCTCTCTAGTATTGTGCAACAAGAGCATTTAAGTTCCACATTTTGACTCAATTTTGGTTTGCACAATCCCATTTATCTATTTGTGTGTGTGTTCCGTACCACTACTTGCTTGATCTACTTGTTGCATATGTGAATTGCGAATCTTCTTCAACATTTTGAGTCAAGCTAACAATTACAATCAATTTTGTGCCACCATCTAACCAAGCTCCACCAAAGGCTTTTATTTGTGTAGGTGTGAGAATCGACAAGATCGGTACCAATAGTGCTATTTCATTGTCGCATTTGAGTGAACTTGATTCATCTTCAACTTCGGTCAAAGGTACATTGGTATTCATTCTTCTCCTTCTACCACTCACAATTTGCTTGAAATGATGGATGGCCAAGTTCTTCTACAAATCCACTCTTCATCGAGCAAGGCAGCGACATGTCATCATCGTCACCAGAGCCACCTCTTTGGTGCTTGGCTCTCTCAAGAGCAACAAGCATTGAGCGAGCATCGACAACCTCTCCACCGACTTGCGACTCTCCGAGCAACATACACGAGATTACCGACAACAAACTCGGCACAAGAAAGAAAATGATGCAAGAATGGGCGAGATCCGCGCCTTGTTGGTGAACGGCGTACTTCTACCTCTTCACACTCAAGGCGGAGCCACTCAAGTCGCCACTCAAGCGACTCCTTCTCCGACACAAGTACACCGTCATCGAACATTCTTGACGAGCCAGCGTCAAGAAATCATGCATCTACAACCCGCTACCGACAAGAATCTCAAGAGCAAGTTGATGAAGAAGTTCTCGTCCTCAATCAGCCAAATGGCTTTGCTCAAGCTCAAGAGCGACAACGTCTTCGCCACCAAGAACAAGAACGGCGCGCCTACACCAAGAGCAACAAGCGCCGAGGCTCAGCGTCTTCAACAAACAGCGAGAAGCACAAGCTCTTGAGGCGGGCAGCCTTCAAGCATCAAGTCGAGCTCTAGCCAACGCATCGCGAGCAGGCGCAATCAAGGAAGCACTTGAGAAAAGAAATACAGAGGAATTACCATCCGGCGTGCGCATAATCGCTCCTCAAGCTCAACCTCAACCGAGGTCAACAAGAACAAGTTGATCATGGACTTCCTCTCGCCAAGAGCAACATGAGGATGATTACCCTCCACGACAAAGCGTCATCATCAACATCGACCTCAACACAATGAAGAACAACGCTATGGCAAGCTCAAGTTCACAATGCCCAAGTTCAATGGAACCAATGATCCCGAAGAGTACCTCTCATGGGCATTGAAGGTCGACAAAATCTTCGTTTGCACAACTATGAGGAAGAAGAAGATCGCTATGGCATCACTTGAGTTCCAAGACTATGTGCTCATATGGTGGGAACAAGTCCTTGGCGCCGACAAGCAAGGGTGAACCTCCAATCACCACTTGGCTCAAATGAAGGATGTCATCGAGAGCTTTGTGCCCACCTACTACAACCGTGATCTCTTCAAGCTACAACTCCTCAAGCAAGGAACAAAAAGTGTTGAAGAATACTACAAGTAAATGGAGATTGCCATGATTCGAGCCAATGTCACGGAGGATGATGAGCAAACAATGGCACGATTCTTGAATGGACTCAACCATCCCATCAAGAAGATTGCCGACTTCAACCCTACTCCAACCTCATTGAGCTCGTGCATCAAGCTACAAAGGCGGACGACAAGTGCAAGATGACTTCAAGTCATGAAGTACTCATCCAAGACATCTGACCTCTCAACAACCAAGCTTCAACAACTTCTCCAACTTGACATCAACCAAGTCTTTCCAAGACGACAACAAGTCAAGTTACAAGAAAACTTCTACAAGTTCAAGTCGTCCTCCTCCTACTACAAGCAACAAGCCGCGTGCTTCATCATCTACTCAACCGATGAGACCGTCAAGACAAGCTCCTTCAAGTGTTTTACTTGCGGCGGCGAGGCCACAAGTCATATGAATGCACCAAAGCGCACCATGATACTCACGACGATGGCACCTCGACTCAATGAGTGAAGATGAAATGGGCGCCATTGAGCAAGTGGCCATGCACGCAGCGCATCAGCGAGGATGAAGATGATCAAGTCTTTTGTGATGAAGATACAAGCCCGCTCTTGTTGTCTCCAAAGTCTTGACACTTCAACATCATCAGAAGAAGACCAACGATGCCACATCTTCCACACAAGGCCGGCATCAATGGAGATCCGTCAAGGTCATCATCGATGGAGTAGTTGCCACAACTTGGCAGCGAAGAACTATGCTCCAAGCTCCAATTGGTCAAGAAGAAGCATCCGCAACCATACAAAGTTCAATGGCTAAGTGACTCGACTACTCTGATCCGTATCCTTCAAAATAGGTGCATATGAGGACACTTTGGAATGTGATGTGGTCCCAATGACCGTTGCCACCTCCTCCTTGGTCGGCATGGCAATTCGATCGTGGTGTCTACCACAATGGGCGTACAACCACTATAGCTTCAAGATGAAAGGCAAAGAATATCCCTCGACCCATGTCTCCTAGTCATAGCCGAAACAAACAAGCCACCAACCAAAGAGAGAAGAGTGAGAAAGTGAGCCACCAAAAAGTGAGTGAGAGCCACAAGCCAAATTTGGCGCCTCTTAGCCTAGAGAAAAACCTCATACTATTAGCCACCAAACATGAGATGAGAGAAGTGTGTGAGAACCCATCCGAGTGTGATGCACTTTGTCCTTGTGTGCAAGGATGGAGAACCAAAACTAACACCACTCATGAGTTACCTTTGGTGTTTCAATCTCTTTGCGGGAATTCAAGATGTTTTCCCTGAGCTACCTCGGGTCTACCTCCTCTTGAGGTATTGAGCATCGAATCGACCTCATCCCGGGCGCCACTTCAAACAAAGCTCCAACCGTGTCAATCCAGAAGAAACCAAGGAGATTCAGGCAGTACAACAACTAATCGACAGCGGTCATATGCGCTTAAAGCCCTTGTGCGTTCCGTTATTCTTGTGCCTAAACCCGATGGAACTTTCGCTTGTGCTCGATTGTAGACCCATAAATGCTATCACCGTCGCTATAGGCATCCCATTCCTCGCTTAGATGATATGCTTGATGAACTTAGTGGAGCCAACTTTTTCTCAAAAATTGATCTTAAAAGTGGCTACTATCAAATCCGCATTCATGAGGGTGATGAATGGAAAACCACTTTCAAAACAAAATTTGGCTTATATGAATGGTTGGTCATGCCTATGGGTTTGTCGGAAGCTCCGGAACTTTGTGCGTCTTATGCATCATGTACTTGCCATACATTGGAATCTTTGTTGTGGTTTACTTGATGATATTCTTGTGTTTAGCAAAACCATGAAAAGCATCTTGATCATGTTAAGCTTGTTTTGCAAATGCTTGAAAGGAAAGTCTTTATGCCAACTTGAAGAAATGCACTTTTGGAGTTGACAAAGTGGTTTTCTTGGGTTTGTTGTCTCTTCAAGGGTGTCCATGTTGATGAAACTAAGATCAAAGCAATTAAAACTTGGCTAACCCACAATTTGCAACAAGTCAGAAGTTTCCTTGGTCTTGCAGGTTTTTATCGCGCTTTGTGAAAACTTTAACACTATTGCAGCTCCTTTGCATGCTTTGAGTAAGAAGAATACTCCTTTTGTTTGGGGACCTTTGCAATCAAGCGCTTTTATGAGCTCAAGTCTTTTTACTCATGCTCCGATTCTTGCTTTACCCAATTTTGACAAAACTTTTGAGGTCCATTGTGATGCAAGTGGTGCGGAATTGGCGGAGTTTAATGCAAGAAAAAGCGAGTCATTGCTTATTTTAGTGAAAAACTCTCGGTGCTCAACTTAACTATCCGTGTATGACAAGGAATTGTATGCTTTAGTGCATATCCTCCATGTTTGGGAACATTATCTTAGACCTCATGAGTTTGTCATCCACCGATCATGAAGCTTAAGTACTTAAAGGACAAACTAAATTGAACAAGCGACATGCTAAATGGGTGAATTTATTGAATCTTTTCCATATGTGATCAAGTACATTAAGGGCAAGGAAAATGTAGTTGCCGATGCACTCACGCATATGTACACTTGTCCTTAACAGTTGAATGTTATTGGTTTGAGCACATCAAAGATTTGTATGCTAGTGATCCATCTTTTGCACATCATTATGCTAAATGTTTGGCCATAGATCTTGGGAACAATATTACCTTAGGAGGTTATCTTATGAGAGCTAACAAACTTTGCATACCCAGTGATGCGGAGCATCACGTTCATCCCCATGTACACTCCGACTACTCTCTAAGCCCCAAGAGGACATAGCGAGACCTCGAACATACGCCATTGGACACAAGGTGAATTCTCTCTCGAACCGTCACTTTCATATGAGACAAACTACCTCATGCATGGACCCATACACTCAGGTACAACCTACATGACCATGGAAATCCAGGACCAAGGCCAAGCATGGAAGAAGGCAGGAAGAAAGGAAAGAAGGAAGCGGTACATTGCGGGGAATCGGCCAGACGTCAAGACACGCCGTCCGGATCATCCGGTGACCCGGATCATCGGACTACCCCAGATCATCGGGTAAAACTCCGAACAACAGAAGCCCCCCCCCCGACGAAGCCAGGTCATCCGGATGGCGGATCATCGGACCCCCGACACCGGATCATCAGGGCCACCATCGGATCATCCGGACCCTTTGTCTGCGGCGACTTGGGCGGCCCATGCCCTTCGCCTCACTTACCCTTCGTAAGCACTATAATAGGACCTCCTCCTCCCCACTTTGAGGGTTAGCGTTGGTTTAGCTCAGATTAGAGATAAACTAAGCTCATCTATCGGATCTCCTCCTCATGAGAAGGCGGCCTCTTCGGAGAAAGATCCTCTCGGATACAAGACCCTTTATGGGAAGATCCCTCGTGGATTCAAGGCCTCCTCTTGGAGATGAACAGTTCCTTTGTATCCTTACCTAGTTGACCATGTATCTTGTGGATCTCATGTGTGTATGTTGATCTAGCACTTGTGTCGATTCCTTGTTGGTTGAGTGATTCTCTCTCGTTCTCCCGTGTTTCCCCTCTGCTTCCGCGTGTTCTTCGTGTTTCCTCCGCACGATCCCCTCAAACGTGAAAGATCGAAGAATTAGGGTTCCACCCTACATCTTATGGTATCATGAGCCACGTTGATCACGTTTTGGAGCCCCTACCTCGTGATTTCTAGCTTGATTTTGTTGTTTAGTCCTAAAACCGAAAATCCCCACAAAAATACCCCAAAATTTTTTGTGATTTGTTGGTTTTGATGATGTTTTGTTGATTTTGATCCATGGATTTGCTTGGTTTCAAGTGGATCTAGCATCTCCCAAGTTTCCCCACCTTCCATCCATGAAATCCCTCAATTTTGCGAAAATCATCCATTCCGCCCAAAAATTGTCCCGAGCAAATCCGAAGTTTGACTTGCCGGATCATCCGGACCTTCTCCGGATCATCCGGACCAAGCCAGATCTGGGACGCCCCGGACGTCCGGATAAATCGAGCACCCAGAAAACAGAACGGCGCTGAACCCGGATCATCCGGTTCCTCCGGATCATCCGGACCAAGCCGGATCATCCGGACCTCCTCCGGATCATCCGGTTAACCCTGAAACGACTTCGGCTGATTTTTGTTTTGTCCATAACTAATTCATCCGAACTCCGATTTTGACGTTCTTTAGCTCGTTTGAAGCTCTTGACATCCCCATCCCACAAAAATACCACCAACATCATTTGACTCCATCATATTTTCTGAAATTTGGCAAGTTGCCTAGGCCCTCCACCATATCATCCGCATTACCACCACCGACTTCCATAACTAACCCATTTTGTTCCCCATAGCATTTGAGGTTGTTTGAGTAGTGACTTGAGTCTCCTAAGGTGTTTCGCTACTTAGGACGGTTTCTTCATCAACCACCACCACCACTTCCCATAAACTTCCCACCATACACTTCCGACAACCCCAACTTAACCCAATTGTTGTTTGAGCTTTTTGAGTTGTGGCTTGTGTCTCCTAAGGTGTTTCGGCTACTTAGGGCCAACTTCAACTCCGACTCGTGTAGCCCATCATTCCATCCGCATTGCGTAGTGCAAAACCACCACGCTTTCCTACCACCATTTGACATTTGTCATTTGAGATTTTGAGTTTGCGGTTTTTCCGTTTCCTAAGGTGTTTGGCTACTTAGGGACGAGTCTCCATCATCTTGGTATCTACACCAAGAACACCGCCACTCATCATATGAGGACGGTAACCTCGGCGACACCATTGTATATTCCCTTGCAATTGCATTGTTAACTAGCCCATTTGCGTCCTTACCTATCGAGACTAGCCATTTGAGTATTGCCGGCAACGTTACTTGTGCAAAATAGTGGTCCATACTTCCATTGCATACATACCATATCATATTGGTATCATATCATCCATTGTGCCTCAAGTTTGTTCCGCATATACACAATTGCTATCTTGGTTTGTGCATTGTACAAAAGTGGCCATAGAGAAAAAAAAGCTTTTAAGCAAAAAGAGAGCAAAAGCTCGTGAGAAAGTGCCATAGCATCATACCCCATTGCACATAAGATTGTCAAACCATCATATGATATCATGCTTGAGAGAAACACCGAACCATACATACATAGCATACTTGGGATAGAAGAATATCCATTTGCATCTTATAGGTTGTGCACAAGTGTAATATCCGCCTATTGAGCAATCGTGCTTGCGTCTCTCTTGAGTTGTGCAACCGAGCGTTTTGTGGATTCCACATTTGAGCTCATTCCTTGGTTGCGACCCCATTTATCTATCCGTGTGTGTGTTTCCGTGTACCTTTCTTTGCTATTGGTCTACTTGTTTCACTTGCAATTTGTGAATCTTTTCAACATTATTGACTCTTGCTAACATTTTGCATTGAATTTTTGTGCCACTATCCTCACCGAGCTCCACTATAAGCTTTACTTGTGTAGGTGTGAGAACCGACAAGGATTGGTACCAATAGTGCTATTTCATTGTCCACATTTGAGTGAACTTGATTCATCTTCAACTTTGGTCAAAGGTACATTGGTATCGTTCTTCTCTTCTCCCACTCATATTTGCTCGAGTCTTGTGATGGATAGGCAAGGCATTCCTCTCCGGTTTCACGACAACAACGGCGGCGTGAACAACTACATCACCAAAGCGTCTATCTTGATCTACAACGACAAATGCAAAGCGCACAATCAAGATTGCGAGGCGCGCCGAGAACATCTCCATCGACATTCGTCCTCGAAGCAAGGAAAAGGGACTACATCGACAAGAAGCTTGCACATAAGAGGAGCAAGATGCAAGGATGGAGGAGATTAGGGCCTTGATCAAGTCTTCTTCCACTTCATCATCCTCAAGGCGACGGCGGTCGAGCCACCACAGTCTTGAGGCGAAAAAAGATGCAAGTGCAAATCGTCCTCGTCCACATCTACATGGCGATCACCATCACGTTCATCATCATCACCGCCATGAAGGGCAAGTCACCTCAAGCATCATGTGCGGCATTGACGAACGACATCTACGAGCTCAAGCACGACAACGACATCATCATCATGAAGATGCTCCACAAGCGCAAATGCACAAGTCCCAACAAGCCCTACTTCACGCCAAGTCCAAGCTTCAAGAGCACAAAAGACCGTGAGAGACCACCACCAAGACAGCTACGGCTACACCAACCACTTTGGCATCTTCGCCAAGTGCTATCAAGGCATCTTCGCCTTTGGACGTGCAACATCTTCGCCTCTTCGCATGAAATGCGCCTACATCGACTTCATCAAGTCCAAGCGACGACCTCCGAGCGGTGACACTTCCATCTTGGAAGCCCCTCAAGGAAGATGGCCGAGCATGGAAACTCCTTCGGTCATGGAGACGAGATGAGGTGCCACATCATATGGGCCTACACCAAGGCGGTGACAAGAAGGTCGAGCAAGGGCCATCCCCGACCACGGCGATGGAGTTGAGCATGGAGACATTTGCACCAACATCCCTCAGACACCCACATGTCGAGATGCCCCAAGTGCCATGTGAGAGAGCCACCACCCATGGTGACATGAGTGACTCCACCATACGTGACATTGAGAGCATTTCCTATGAGGATGAGTGTGACCACCACTAGCCCCACACATGAGAGCATGCCACACATCCTATGTGAGGTTGGCGCCATTTGAGTGACTCCACAAACATATGGTGAGAGCATCCTTGAGGGGTGAGTGAGCCACACTTAGAGAGTGAGGTAGTTGACACGGCATGTGAGGCCACTATGATTTCTAACGACTTACCCTCTACTCCTTGTGTGTTTTCTCCTTTGGTGCTAGGTCTCCTACATGACAACATGCCGCCATTGATGAGTCCATACCTCCTATGGGATGACGATGGCCATGATGGACGATGATGCACCCCCATGGTTCCATCAAGATGAAGATGACAATGGACGATCTTCAACACCACCTACAACACATGAGCGACACTCCAAAGGTAACATAGGTGATGCTTCTCTCGTCCCACTAGTGGACGCTCTTGACAATGATTGCTCCCATGATGTTGACCCACCTATTTCCATGCTTCATGCTAGTGAGACTTCTTCATGCCTTGACTTACCTATTTATGACGAATATGATGATGAGCATGTTGAGTTGCCTAGTTGTGATGCTATGCTTCATAGGATATCATGTGAAAATTCTATTGGTCACTTCATGTTTGACAATCCATTGAACTTGTCATATGCTATAGTGAGATCTCCATATTGCATCCTACAATCTCAACATAGTAACTATGCATGCCCCATTAAAATCAATCCCATTTGCACTTATGGCATAGATGACGAGATGATGGTCATTGGCTTTGTTTTTCATGTGATGATATTGCCATGCTTCCTTTACATGATTTGCAATTCATCCAATATGTCATGCCATGATCACATTGTTCCAAATATGCATTGTTTTGGATGTTGTCAATATTCTCCATTGATGTTTTACTCATGCTCATGAGAGACCCCCATAGTTTCCTCATACATATTAGGAGATCTTGATGCATTTCATACTTTGCATGATTCCCATAATTGCTTGCACCATATGCATAACATGAATAACAATGCTCTAGATATTTCTCATGATGCATTACATCCTTGAGTCTCCATTATGTTATACATCATAACAACCTCTCATGATGGATGACATGTTTCTATATCACGCATCTCATTTATTTGAGCATTGGCTATTTTGTGCTAACAACACTGCATGCGTCGCATCATGATGGATGATGTGTACATCTACCACCTTACAATTTTCCCTTTGTCTTTGTTTGTGTAGGTACTCCGTATACTCGTTAACCTCTCAATCCCAAGAGTTGACGAAACGAGCTCTTGAAACAACGATGCTTTGGGATCCCGTGGACTATCCTCACCTCCGTCCCCTTCGCGCAAGGACTACGGCGCAACTCTCTACTTGGCTCTCCTGCGGCTATGGGCTATTACCACTTGTCACCTTATGCCCATACTATTGTGTTCACTTTGCATGTTATGCTTGCTCCTATGCCTTTGCCATGCAATTGTGACCCTTGCATATACCCATGATACCATTATCCTACTATGTGTATTTGCATGCTTGGTGGAGATCCTTGTTGCTTTTGCCATGTTTATCATGGCCCCATGCTATTGATGCTTGTTGTGTTGGGAGAGTCGATGCCTTATTGCTATTTATGGCTTCTCACCAAGATATTCATGCTATTTTCTCACATCTTGCTTTCATGCTTGTGCTATGTCATGTGAATTATTCATGCCCACTATTTGCACACATGACATGCTTGCCATGATTCCTTCTAGTATGTTGCATCTTCGCACTACTAGCTTGAACTTGATCGCTATGATTGCTTGCTATGTTGCATCACCCATGTTCCACTATTACTTGCTTTCTTGGGTTGATGACATAGATGTTGATGCCTCTCACTTGATTTGTCATGATCATTGCCTCTTGTCTCCATTAGTTGCATCTCTCATATCACCTTGTATTGAGTGCCAACTTGCTATGCTTATTGATCTTGGAGACTTGGACACTTTACTTGTGATGCATGTTTGTTTGATTGAGCCTATTGCATTTGGTTGTTCTCGCATCATATGCCTACATACTATCAATACTCCTTGTCATTTCTTATGATGAGTATGATACATACACTTGTTGGGTATCTTACCACACAGAATGATCGGTTTTGCCATTTGGTACCCTCATTTGTTTTTCCAGTGTTTGTCATGTTCTTTCATTTTGGAAGGATTTACAAGGCGGGACCACCACGAGACATATTGGTTGTGTGAGGCATACAAGATCTGACTCCATCATCCTTGAGACACTCTAAAGGTGAACTCCTTCTCTTTGAGCCATCCTCAAATATGCTTATTGGATGGGTCACTCTTTTCATTGTTTCCTTCTTGTTGTCTACATGATACATCTCGTGATCGGAGGAGCGACATTGGAGATTGGCTACATGGACCTTCACATTGAGGCGCTCACACTATTGGATGCATTGAATTCCTCATGCCTCGACAACGAGCTTTGGTACAACACCTCCATATTTGTTGATTGTGCTCATACATGTCATGCTCGATGGACATATCATACTCACCACAAGTTTGCTACATGGATTGACTCACGTTGTGCCTTGTTGCATCTATTTCCGTCATCCATGATATATGAGCTTCGCAATTTGTTGTGATCTACCTTGACATATTCATACATCATGATCATATTGTCCATCATCAATTGCATGATAACATATACATATTGAAATCCATTCCATATTCATGCTATTGATAAACCTTCTCACTATGACATCATTTTACACCGTGGTTGCATTGATCACCTTTAAACACATTTGTGTGCACATTATTTTCATGAATGCATCTCATTCTAGATCATCTTAATAAGCTTCATGCGCTGTCACAACCAATCTTGCCGCCGGACTCATTCTTATGATGGACACTTTGTGTGCTAACCATTGTATTTCAGTGTTGTTTGCTCTTTTGCATGTCTATCACTCAAACACCTTGGACTCTGCGGATTATAAGCCTTCCCAGCTCCACATACATCTCGTTGCGTTTGATTCTCCCCTGTCGCTATAAAGCTTTGAGAGTTTTGACTTCAGCGGTTGCCGATCACCACCTTCTTTGGTAAGCGGTAAATTTGAGATTTGCTTCACGGTTGTATTTGTCCACCACACCACCACCACTTCCTAGTGCGTGGATCATATTCTTGTGTGTTTCTATTGCTGCTAACCAGGAGGAACAGGCCGATGGTGATTGGGAGAACGACAAACAAAACTACATGATAAGTTTCACAAATGATGATTGGCAGGTGCAAGATGTGGTAAAGATTTGTGAGGCCATGGGAAGATAGATGGCATTGAGAGGCGTTTGAAACAAAGCTTGATAGCAAGTTTGATGAATTGCTCGCGTTTTCCACAACCACCCGGCTGCACCTATCGCACCTCTGCGCGACAACAACTCGCCCCTTCCGAATCGGTATGGGCAGCTGGTGTTCCTATTGAGCAGGACAAAATCGTGAAGAATATTATCGGGAATTAAACGGCTTGATTAGATGTGGTATTGTTGAGGAGAATGAAGCTATGCTTGCACGTTTTCTAGGTGGATTAAATAGAAATTCAGACCATTCTAGACTAAAGGATTATAATAATATCACTCGTTTATTCCATCTTGCTTGTAAAGCTGAGCGTGAAGTCGAGGATCGGCAGGGCATTGGCGGCCACTAACTTTTCGCGGTCGACCTTCATCATGGACACCACGTGCATCATCTACTTCCTTTGCACCATCACCTCCTTGGGTGCCACCTCCAAGTGATACAAGCGGCACAACCACCACTTGCCAAAACACCCTTTGGCCTGCCGGGCTCTTCTTCCTCGTCAACAGGGCACACAAGTGATATTATTTGTCGTCGTTGTAAGGGAAGAGGACATTTGAGAAGAATGCAAATCTCAGCGTGTGATGATTGCTCCGAGGATGGTGGGTATGAGTCCGCTAGTGACTATGATGAGGAGACTTTGGCTCTTATACACATGAGGAACGGTGGAGATGATTCGATCATGAGACACAATACATGGCTCTGAAGATCTTGGGTATGAATGTTTAGTTGCTCAACGTGTTTTGAGTGTGCAGGTTACACAAGTGAGCAAAATCGGAGGCATAATTTGTTCCATACAAAGGGAGTTGTGAAGGCGTTCTATTAGCGTCATCATAGATGGAGGAGCTGCAACAACTTGGCTAGCATGGAGATGGTGGAAAGCTATCTCTCACCACAAGACCACATCCACATCCTTACTACATCCAATGGTTCAACAACAGCGGCAAGGTGAAGGTAACACGTCTTGTTAGTGTGCATTTTAGTATCTCTACATATCTGATTATGTTGATTGTGATGTGGTACCTATGCAAGCATGTTCCTTGTTACTTGGTAGACCATGGCAATTTGATAAAAATCACTACACCATGGTAGAAACAATCGTATACTCTTGTTCATAAGGATAAAAATATTACTTTGCTTCCTATGACTCCAGTCCATTTTGAAAGATGATATTAATAGAGCTAATAAAGCAAAACAGGAGAAAAATAAGAGTGAAAATCAGATTGTGGCAAAAGAATTTGAGCAACATGAAGCCTAATAATAAACCATCTCTTGTTGAAATTAAATTGAAAAGTGCATGTTTACTTGCCCAAATCGATATTGATGAGCTAGATTTTGGCAAATCTATTTGCTATGCTTTTGTGTGCAAGAGGCATTATTTTCATTAGAGGGCGTGCTGCCTCTTTGCCCCTCTGTCACTAACATTTTGCGGAGTTGGCGTCTTTCCACAAGGCGTGCCAGGATTACCACCTATTCGAGGATTGAGCATCAAATTGACTTAATTCGGTGCATCATTACCAAACCGTGCACCATACCGTACCTAATCCGGAGGAGGCGAAGGAGATTATCGTCAATCAAGCTGCTCGACAAAGGTTATATCATGAATCCTTAGTCCTTGTCTTTGTTCCTATTATTCTAGTGCGAAAAAGGATGGTCGTCCGGTATGTGTGTTGATTGTAGAGGCATCAATAATATTACTATTAGTTATCGTCACCCTATTCCTAGGCTAGATGATATGCTTGATGAATTGAGTGGCTCTACAATATTCTCCAAAGTTGATTTGCGTAGTGGATACCATCAAATTCGTATGAAATTGGGAGATGAATGGAAAACAGCATTTAAAACTAAGTTTGGATTATATGAGTGGTTAGTCATGCCTTTTGGGTTAACTAATGCACCTAGTACTTTCATGAGATTAATGAGCGAAGTTTCGTGTTTTCATTGGACGATTTGTGGTAGTTTATTTTGATGATATACTGATTTATAGCAAATCTTTGGAAGAACATTTGGAACATTTCGTGATGTTTTAATGCTCTCGTGATGCCGTTTGTTTGGTAACCTTGGGAAGTGCACCTTTTGCACCGACCAGTATCTTTTCTTGGCTATGTTGTTACTCCACGAGAATTGAAGTTGATAAAGCCAAGATTGAAGCTATTGAGGTTGGCCGCAGCCCAAGCGGTCACACAAGTGAGGAGTTTCCTTGGCCTCTGGTTTCTATAGGCGTTTTGTGAGAGATTTCAGCACCATTGCTGCACCTCTCAATGAGCTTACAAAGAAGGATGTGCCTTTTGTTTGGGGTACCGCTTACGGAAGAAGCCTTCACGGTATTGAAAGCTAAGTTGACATGCTCCTTCTCCAACTTCATTTTAATAAGACTTTTGAGCTTGAATGTGATGCTAGGGAATTGGATTAGGAGGTGTGTTATTACAAGATCAAACCTGTTGCATAAAAGCGATGATCTTTAAATGTTCTGATTTGTTCTTTTGAAATTATTGCTTGCATGATGTGCCAAATACTATTGTTTCAGATCGTGATACTAAATTTCTTAGCCACTTTTGGAGATGTTTATGGGCTAAGTTGGGGACTAAACTACTTTTAGTACTACTTGTCACCCCAATGATGGACAACTGAAGTAGTCAATAGAACATTGTCTACTATGCTTAGGGCTGTTTTGAAGAATAATAAGAAAATGTGGGAAGAATGCTTGCCTCATATTGAATTTGCTTATAATCGTTCATTGCATTCTACTACTAAGATGTGCCCTTTTGAAATTGTGTATGGTTTCCTACCTCGTGCACCTATTGATTTATTGCCTCTTCCATCTTGGAGAAGGTTAATTTTGATGCTAAACGTGCTGAATTGATTTTAAAAATGCATGAGTTAACTAAGGAAAACATTGGCGTATGAATGCTAAATATAAACTTCTGGAGATAAGGGTAGAAAACATGTTGTGTTTGCACGGAGATCTTGTTTGGTTACATTTGCGTAAGATAGATTTCTGATTTGCCAAATCAAAGCTAATCCGCGTCTGCTGGTCCCTTTAAAGTGTTGGAGAAAGTAAATGATAATGCATATAAACTTGAGCTGCTGCAGATTTTGGGGTTAGTCCCACTTTTAACATTGCAGATTTGAAGCCATATTTGGGTGAGGAAGATGAGCTTGCCGTCGAGGCGACTTCATTTCAAGAAGGGAGGATGATGAGGACATCAATACCATTGTTACACCCACAGCCCTCTGCTATACATCTTGGACCAATTACTAGAGCTCGCGCCAACTAAATTACGGTACTTGTTTCTTGGTAATGATTCTAATTTCATGAGAATATGATGCTGCCTAAAATGGATACATTTGTTTTGCTTACAAATGAAGGGCCTAGCTTGGAAGGATGAACATTGGAGCAAGAACACACATGGAGTTGATGGCATGCGAAGGGATCAAGCGGAGTTACAAGTGATGATTCGGGACTTTGAAGCCACCATAAGGGTGCATGAAGCCTTGGACGAAATATACAAGATGCCACTTCATAATATTAGTCCATAGGCTATTCTAGGTCTTCCGTCACCTTATTATTGGGCCAGGCCATGTAATTTCGAAATACATTAGTATAGGCTATTTTTAGAGTCCGTTGTGGGGGAAACAAGAGATAGGGTTATTTGGACCCCTCCAAAGGCCACGAAATTCCCCCTCTTCCTATATACAGCCCTTAGGGACCGTTTAATGGGTTTTGTTTAGATCAAAAGTTGCCATAGCTGCAACCGGCGTGGTTTGTGTTCCGACCGGACAAAGCGTCAAACCCCACCTTGATCAATAAAGCTTTCATCTTATATTCCCATATCCAGTTGCAATCTCGGTTTCTTGCTTGTTCTTCGTTTGCTGCGAAATAGACCCTCGTGGTCGGGTTGATCGTGCTCCGTGGTCAATAACCCTCGGAGTTGGTTTAGCGATTGCTGGGCGAATCCCGCCCCTTGTGGTCGGATCGTCAAATGACTTCCACCAAGCGAAATCCACCATTTCATCGAAAGGGGACACCTCTGCCTCTATCAAGCGGCTACCTTTATCTTTCCTTTGTTGATTTTGGACCGTATCCTCGTGGATGATCTGATTTGTGATTGATCTCTTGTCGATTGAGTGTCTCTCTTTCTTCCCGGTTTCCTCTCGTTCTTCCGCGTTCTTGTGTTCCTCGTAGGATCCCTCAACGTGAAAGATTGGGGTTGGGTTCCCATCACTTGCCCCTTCGTGTGCATGCATAGGTATTTAAGCTTCCCGGATGTCAAAGGTGCAGCGCCGGCATACACCATCCGGGAAGCGTGGAAGAAAAGGCGGAAAAAAAAGGAGAAAGAACGGGCTCGGAGCGGGCAGCGTCCGGACCCGTCCGGATCCCGACTCAACCGGATCATCTCCCCCCGGATCATCCGGATAATCCCCGGGAAACATAGCGCCGCCGGATCATCAGACGTGCCCGGATCATCCGGACCCGACCCGGTCATCGGGCCCCTCCGGATTCCGGTGATAAACAAAGGTGTCCCGTCTTTTGATGAGATGGTGGTTTGCTTTGGTGGAAATCGTTTGCCAAATAAAACATCTTCAAGTGAAAAGGTGCAACACAACATTTTACCCTTATCTCGCAAGTTTAATTTAGCATTCAAGCCAATGTTTCAGAATAGCAAAACCGTTTCCAAATTAACCTTCCGAAGATGGAAGCTGAAAATCAAAAAGGTGCGGGTAAACCATATCCTTCGGACATCTGTAGTAGAATGCAATGCAGTATAAGCAAATTCATTGAAAGCATCCCCAATCTATATCTTTGCCCTAAGCATAGTAGGACAAGGGTTATTATACTGTTGGTCCATCGGTGGGGTGACTGACCCTAAACATTTAGTCCCCAACGCATAACTCTAAAGGCAAAATTTAGTATCCGACTGAAACAATATTTTACAACCTGGCCCAAGCGAATAATTTCCGAAGAAAACACCAGCATCAGGTTATAATTATAAAGTGGCCATTGGTCTATCCGACACAAAACCTCCCTCATTGAGGAACTCAAATCCATGAAATATTCCCAAGGAACCTTTAAGAGTCGCAAACATTATATAAACCATGAATTATTGCTTAAGCTTTTTACATTATCGGACAATGCTACATCCTTCATCTTGGAAAAAAATTATTACAATCGTTCGATCCTTCTTCAAAGTGCCCTTTATCCATCGCCTCTCAACAACAAAACGTGATAAACAAAGGTGTCGTCTTTCGATGAGATGGTGGATTTCGCTTTGGTGGAAGTGACTTTGGGATCCGACTACGACGTGCGGGGCGTGCGCCTTATGTCCTAAACCAACTCCGAGAGGTTATTGACCACGCGGACGATCAATCGACCATGAGGTTTTTCCTGCGAGCAAGCGAAGAACAAGCAAAAACTGAGATTGCAATCTGGATATTGCGAATATAAGATGAAAGCTTTATTGATCAAGGTGTGGTTCTGTGCGCCTTTGTCGTCGTTGAACACAAGCAATCAGCGAAGTTGCAGCTATGGCGATTTTAATCTAAACAAAACCCAAAGTCTAACGGTGCCCTAAGGGCTGTATATATGGAGGAAGAGGGGTGAATTTCGTGGCCCTTGGTGGAGGGGTCCGAAGCTAACCCTATCTCTTGTTTCCTCACACATCGGACTCTAAAATAGCCTTACTAATGTATTTCGAAATTACATGGGCCTGGCCCAATAATAAGGTTTGACCACCTAGAATAGCCTCTGGCCGAAATTTATGAAGTGGCATCTTGTATATTTCGTCCAAGGCTTCATGCACTCATTATGGTGGCTTCAAAGTCCGAAATCATCACTTGTAACTCCGTTCTTGTTCCCTTCTGCCATCATCTCCATGCTTGTTCTTGCTCCAATGTTCATCCTTCTCCAAGCTAGGCCCTTCATTTGTAAGCAAAACAAATGTATCCAATTTAAGCACATCATATTCTCATGAACATTAGAATCATTACCAAAAAGCGAAAGTACGGTAATTTAGTTGGGTGCGAGCTCTAGTAATTGGTCCATATGTATGCAGCAGGGCTGTGGGTTAACAATGGTATTGATGTCCTCATCATCCTCCCCTTCTTGAAATGAAGTCGTTCTCGGAGTTCATCTTCCTCACCAAATAAGGCTTCAAATCTGCAATGTTAAAAGTGGGACTAACCCCAAAATTGGGCAGCTCAAGTTTATATGCATTATCATTTTTTTCTCCAACACCAAAGGGACCAGCGCCGTGGCATTAGCTTTGATTTGCAAAATCGGAAATCTATCCTCAAAAATGTAACCAAACAAGATCTC